>JAKTPN010000233.1:0-22247 GCA_030557665.1 Blastobotrys apis
CCTCGCCAAAATTTTCAGCATTTACGAAATATTCTACCCGGCGAAAGATGCTCAAACGGGCATGCACCGGTATTTGGAGAACTAGACGATATTCAACCAATCGAGAAATAACCGGTAAATTCAAGGATTATGAACGAACAAACGACGTGAAATCGCCGTTGCAATTAATACAGTCGGTGCAACAGGAGGGGAAAACTGTTCAAGTGCGGCATATCGAATCTTTGATTACGATACTTTGCAAAAACAGAAACTCACAGCTGATGGCTCCAGTTGTACTTAATTTATTACAAGATATTATCGACAATAACCGGAAAGTCAAAGGCGAAACGTTAGACAAGGTACAGTATCAATTCGCACACCAACCGGACCGGTTGATCTCTGAATCGGGATTCGCCTTGTTAGCCAAAAAGCAGTGGAATTTATCACCGGGGAATAAAATTAATTGTCATTTGGCAAATTATGAGTTGGAGCCTGCTCTTCTGGTGTACTTGAAACTGCGGGATCGATTCGAAAAGAACCGCCGGTTGATCCATAAACTCCCCACAAAACAGCTACTGGTCAGGCTACTGGAAGCTAATGCATATAAAGAATCTATTGTTATTTTCAAAGACTGCAAAACTTATGGAGTACATATAGATCTCACTCTGTGGTTGCGTTTACTGGACCGGGCGATTAACAACCATGACTACAAGACGGCGGTGTTTGTATGGGAAACCACTCTATCTCAGCTCGAATCATACTCTACTGCCCAAATCCGCGATTTCATCACGCTTGCTGGTGAATTAGGCGATCAATCGGCACTCGAACCACTTGTGCGGGAGTATATTAGTCGTACCAATGAAGTGCCTGCGGATATTTATACTAGTCTTTTACAGGTTCTTCTGGCGTCGTCTAACCGAGATTTCATTCATACTCTTGAAACTACGCTTGAGATGCACCCTGGGTTGAACCTCAAAGATGTACCGACCACTAACCGTGATATAAATGTGGACATTGTTTCGCTGGGCGAACATGGCGACGAGCGACTAAAGACTCTAGTGATGAACTACCTGATTCGAGCCGCTCGTATGCATCAGTCCCCAACATCTGCATTCGAGCTATACCAGAAGTTTCGAACCACGGAAAAATTCACCCCGGATAGCGATACGCTGGAACAACTGCTGTTCTCTGCTTATAGGCTTGGGAATGCCAAGAAGCTGTCGTTTGTTATCTACCATGAATGCATTACACTCAACGACTGCATCACCCCGACAAGACCCACAGTTGAAACTCTCCTTCGGTCATCATTGACCGGGAAATCCTACGATACAGTATTCTATTGGCTGAGAATCATGAGAGAACATAAACTGGAACTACGGCAGCATATCCATCAGTCAATTCAGCGCCGGTTCTCGGAAATCAAAGATAACAGGTATGATCAAATGCTTGATAATGTCACCAAACTCAACGAATTTGACTTTCCTACAGACGACGATTTGATCAAATCTACGTCATGGAAAAAGCCAACTCCTTATAGTTTCGAGAGAGATAAACAAAATTGCATAGACTTTACAACCACTTGGAATAGTGATTATGTACGTTAACAACTAGATTTTTATTATTATTATGCTCGCAACTGCTTCAACCGTTCGTTCAATTTATCCTCTTCCTGCTCCTTGTTCGCCTCTAATTGATTCTTTTGAGGAGTATTAGCATCCAAGTCCTGTTGCAGTTCCAATCCAGCTTCATCAGCCACCTTTTGCATCAACAAATCAACCTCATCCTGTGGGGTATCCACCGCATTTGCATTCGAGCTGACACTTTCATAATACTGACTCGTTGCGTCCAAATCTTCAAATTGCTGTTCAAACTTGTCCATAACCATCGAAATCTTTTCCGTATTCATGCTTTCCATAGCTTTATCCATCCCTTTGACCACATTTGCCATGTTACCGGTCAACTGTCTCATTGTCACTGCAGTCTGTACCCTACTAGCCACCGCATCGATTCTTGAAGCCAGTCTCAACAAGTTTAACCGTTCTGTCTGCTTTCGAATCGCATTCTGTGAATATAACCGTGCAATATCGTTGTTACCTTGTGTAATCGCCTTCTTGACCTTTTTCTTTTCTGTTTCCATCTCCTTGGCTGCTTTAGCAGATTGCTTGTTCAGCTGCTTGGAGGTAAATTTTAGATTAAACAGTGATTCTAAATCTGTTAGCAACCGCGGTGAAAAAAAGTACTGTACTTACTTTCTAATCCAGACATTGTTGTAGATAATTTAATAAGTGTGGCAATATTGAACGTTCTGGATTTAGTTGTCGTCACAGTAAAAAAAAAAACGACTGCGCGGTGCGACTCCCGATGACTAACAATCTGACTAATCGTACACCCCATAGAAAATAAACACGCGCTTGGGAGATGCTTCTAAATACAAACGCGGCACCCGTTTTGTTTACACTTCACGATCTGACAAAAAAAAAAAAAAAACTTTGTAATACCCATAACTACGGAATTGGATAATATATACCCTTAACAACGATAATTTCACGCGTCACAAATGAGTGTAGATGCGGATGATTTGTACAATATTCTGGCTGGCAACTCTAGTATGTTTATGGTGAAACATCCAGAAAAGTAAAGCTAACATCTATAGATTCAGATGAGAAGGCCACAGCAGTAACTACGTTCAAAGCCGAAGTCAAACGGTCATTTGTTCAGGTATGAATATTGAAATCTTCGCGTAAATTTAATACTAACTAATATTGATAAGGTTGAAAAAGTTGTTCGGTACTTTGAAGCATTACAAATAGCCGTGTATTCTCCTGACTATGGACTCCACGCGGTTGCATTTTCGTGTATATGCCACTTGGTAAAACGAGTTATCACTCAAGATCCGTCTGAATTACGTGAACCAGCTCATATCGTATTGCCGGTAATCATGGACAAATTTGGCGATACTAAAGCCTCAATCAGATCGACAGCACGGCGTGTATTTGAGGATTACTGGATCTCATGTCCTAATGAAACTGAAGATGCGATACGAGATATTGGATTGTCTAGTAAAGATGAAAATGTTAGACTAGAATGTTTGAATATGCTCACTGGAAGAGTACAACTTCAAGAGTCTAAATTTGCGTTCCGGTCGTTCACTGGACCGGTGATAAACCTACTAAATGATACCAATGAACAAGTGAGAACGTCCAGTGAGGAACTGCTAGTCTTGTTTTTCAAATCAGCACACCCGAGAGCCAAGCAGGACTTGGCCAGGGAGCTAAACCGGCCAAATAATGTCAACAAAGCGGTGGCTACAAGGATATTACGAGCAGTTGGGTTTACTGGGTTTCCTTCAGGACCACCAAAGACGCCGACACAAGATAGTATTGACATGGCGGAGTCGTCATCATCGACAAAAGAGTCCAATGAATCCAAAGAACCAAAAGCCCTCTCGACCAAGTTTGTTACTGATGACAAGTCATATAGAACCGAACGGCTGAAACCAGAACATGTTTTGTCAATACATGATTTCAGAGAAGACCTTGAGAACATGCTTCCGGCGTTTGAAGGTAAAGAAAATGAGTTCAATTGGCAACAACGTGAAAAAGCTGTCGTTAGAATGAGACGTGTGATTAGTGGGAATGCCTGTGAAGATTATCCGGATGAAGTTGTTGCAATCTTGAAGACAATGGGGGATGGCTTTTGCAAGGCAGTCAACTCGTTACGTACCACGTTATCAGGACATGGGTACTGTATGGTCAGGGAGGCAGTGTTTACCTTGGGTGCTCAATTCGACCCTACAATCGAACCTTATTTGTCTAATCTGATCAAGTTGACATCTAATACCAAGAAAATGGCTCATCAGGGAGCCGCAACCACAGTCAATGCCATAATCTTGAACACATCTTTCAGTCAGCGATATATCAACCATATAAACTCATTGTTGAACGACAAGGTGACATCCCCACAGGTAAAGATGTATGCTGCAGTGTGGTTACGGCTGGTAATTTCACGGCACCACAGGCAACACAAATCTGCGATTGAAAATTCCGCTGGGTTTAGCTCAATTGAAAAGAATATTCAAAAAGGGCTTTCAGATGCAAATCCAGCGGTTCGTGAAGCAATGCGGTTGGCGTTCTGGGCATTCCATGAGGTATGGCCACGTGAAGCAAAAGCAATGATGGAAAAGTTTGACTCATCAACGAAGAAAGCATTAGACCGGTCGAACCCGGGCGGTGGGAATTCTGCTGGAGTATCTGCTAATAGCAGTGGCCCAACAGCGGGTAGAAAAGCTGGCGGCAGTGCTAGACCGCCAATCCGGGAATTTATCGCCAAAAACCGCGAAGCAAAGCAACCAGCTAGTGCGCCGGTGAGAGAAAAGGAACGAGATGCCGCGTTGGTTTCTAAACCTGGACGTTTGGGCATGCCACAGCGGAATCGGGTTACAAGCAACAGCAGTATCAAACAGCAGTCACAATCGCAGCCGCAGCCGCGTAGCAGTAAGCCTGAAAAGACTGTCAGTGCGCCAGTAAGGCATGCCTCAGATTCTAGTGATTCGAACAGCTCAGTAAAGAAACCCGCGACGCCATTAAAAACACATCCTACGGTACTAGAGTTGATCACAACTGACGATCCCGCACGATTTGACCGGGGCATGCGAGTCTTGGGGTATTTGATGCGTGGAGTTGAACCTCCAGAAGAATTGGATTGTTACCGACCAGCTACACTGCCTCGACCAGATATCGTCAGTCGAGTTTTACAACGGTTGTTTGTCAACCAAAAGACGGAATATATTCGATTATTCATCACTCCTGGCGCGATCCACCGTATGCCGCAGTTTGTCGGCGTGCGGCTGTTGCTGGAGGCGATTCTGGAGTATGGCGACGACGTTGAAGCGAGTTTGAAGGCGGTTGTAGGAGCTATGGTGAATGTTGATGCGTTTGCGGAGTTGAGTTGCTTGAGGTTGAGACCGGAGGTTATTGATGCTATGAAAGTGGTGGTGGTAGGAATGCCGTCAAATGCAACAGTAGTTGAAGCATGCGAACGGTTGATGGACTCGGGGAACCAGGACGCCAAAGATTTGGTTAGAGAGTTGGCGGCGTCACGTGAGGATATCGCCAAACGATTTGGTTTGCTGTCAATGCCAATGTCACCGACACCGACACCGACACCAAAGGTTGAAGAAGAAGAACAGATGAAGGCGCCAGAAGAGGAGAACACAAAGGATGAGCAGGTGAAGGAGCCAGAATTGGAGTCACAGCCTGAGCCTGAGTCTGAGTCTGAACCATCAGTCAAAATTGAACCGGCTGAAGAAGCTGTACCGCTAGTGGAACATGTCAAGCCAGAAGTACCAGCGCAGCCTGAGACTGAAACAGAAGCTGAGAAAACTCCTAAAATAAAGGACGAACCAATTGCAACGCCGGAACCAGAGTCGATACCTCTCCCTGAATCTCCAGCTAGGCAGCAATTTGAAGCCAAGTTGGATGAAGAGCCAACTCCTGAAATCGAGCCGCGTGAGCCGCTGCTGAAAACTGGAGGACATTCACAAGCGGAATTGGAGTTGAATTCAGTATTGAAGGTACCAGTCGAGAAACCATCCTTGCCAGGCCCAACTGTATTGGTCAAACCCGAACCAGCTAGCCCTGCGGAGGTTGAATCAGACGGTGAAGAGATGATGGAACCAGCGAAAGAAGAACCAGAGGTTAAAGCGACCGTGGAACAGACTACAACTACCTATGTCCGGGAAGATGAAGACGTCGAAATGGAAAACGCTAATGTGTCAATTCAAAGTTTCGATAACCGGGCAGATGAATCTCAAGATACTGCGGAGATTTGGGAAACTCCAAACGGATCAAATCAAGGTTCCCCTGCACCACAATCCTCCCGCCAATCATTGCGGCTTGGTGGTGATGAAGAAAAAGAAAACCAAAGCCCCGAATTCAAAGAACTTCACAATGCTGTTGAACAGAAACTGTCGATCCATGAGGACAACATGATCACGCCCAAGAAGTCAATTACGGGTACACCATCCTGGTATGGCTTTGAAACCAAGAAACAAGTCTGCATGTCTCCATTACCACAACGTGAGGATGAAGCAAGCAGGTTATTCGAGTCCTTGATTGGCCGGCTGAACTCCAAGACTATCGATCCTCACGGATTTAGAAAGCTAATCACGATTGTACGTGGGGCCAAGAATGGCGAAGACGGGGTTGCGTTCGACATGTGGAGACAAGAGCATCGACAGGTGCAACTGCAACGAAGTTTACTGGCGTACCTTGAAACCCCAGCGGAATTGTCCGAAACTCAATTGAATCAAGGATTGCTTCAGTTGAAGCAGTTGCTAATGGTCTCTGATAACGGAGCATTCGAAGGGTCGGAAACCATCGTATTCAACATTTTACTAAAAATTGCGGCAGTTTCTAGTGCCAAAACAATCGTTTACGGAGCATTAAAAGAAACTCAGGATGAATTGATCTCTATTGTTGGAATTGATCAATGTACAGATCTCTTGGATGGTGGGGTATTGAACATTCCTAATGGAACTACCCACAATCGGGAACAAAAGATCATATTGGTATCTACTTTGGGCAAATTAGTGAGTAAATTACCACTAGAACATTTGACACCACGGTTACAAGCAGTTTCAAGCGTTGTCTTGTCGTCAATTTCTGATAAAGAAACCTATGTTCGAAAAGAAGCATACCCGGTACTTGTCAGTCTACGGCAATCTCTCCCACAGGACCAATTCACTACGATTTCTGATCAACTTAGTGAAGGTCAACGGCATTTGATGGAGTATTATTGCAAAAAATCTGTTCATTAGTTTATATAAAGAATTAAATACAATTCAAAATACAATACCCACTACTGGCCAGTCACGTCCTTGATAGCAGAAGATTCTCGGGCTTTCTTAGCAGCAGCATTCCATCGTGCAATCGTTTCGTCGTCGTATTCAGTATTGGATACAACCTTTGATCGTTCTCCAAGTTGCCATGTTACTGCACAAACCGCGACAGCTCCGGCGGCAACCCAAATAGAGTTCCCCCGCCAATTCTTTGGAATAAAAAACCACCCTCCTGATGGTGAAAGCGGATTCTATCAAAATCGTTAGCTTATCGATTTCGTTATAAATGTCGTGTGTAACTTACATTTTTCAAATGATGACCCGCCATAGTTTTTGTCGATATATATGCTAAAATGTGGTGATTGAATAAAGGCTCAAAGTGATTGGGCGAAAATTTGAGAGTGTGGAATTGGGAGCGCGCGGTTCGGACTTGATCAATTTTTTTTTTTGGGTTGGTGAAAATTTAGGTAGCGACAAAAAATTTCACCACCTTTTTTTTCACCATCTATCCAACACTCATAAGTCTCCCCCCTACGAAAACATGCTGAGGAGATCACTACAATCGATACCCAAGCGATCACTCTCATCGGTAGCATATAACATTCCTCCAAAGATTAGCGATTTTGGATCATACGCACGAGCAGAAAAGCAGTATGTACCTATCGATGAACAAGTCGCCAAAGCATCCCCGGTGGTAACGACATTGCATGCCCGATTGGGGTTGGATAAAGATTTCAAGCATTCGACATTGGCTAGAACGTTGGTTTGTAACAGTGCACAATCCAAGTTTGCTGATAATCATGGCATGGCAGCATTTGGTAAAAACTTGATCCAGTTTTATGTCCATGAATACTTTACAGTCAAATATCCACGATTACCTCCACAAGTGCTCAAACATGTTATTCAATTATACAGTTCGGTGAATGCATTGACCAAAGTAGGCTCGGATATGGGTATTGAAGAGGATTCTAGACCTCCATTGGCTAGATATCTAGCAGATGAACAAGATGAAGATTTACTAGGGAAGCTGGTCTACAGTAGCGATAAAGTGAAGCGAGAAGATGGTGTAGTAGAGTTGATCCAGGATGGGAAACGCACAGATAGAAACGCAGCAATGGCATCGTTTGTTCGAGCATTGGTATCCGGCGTCTATGCTCATCATGGATTGGAACGATCACGGAAATTTATTCACGACTATATCATCCTACCGAACCGGCTTGACATGGCATCTTTATTATCATTTGATCAGCCGACTAGAGAATTGGCAGTATTGTGTGCTCGTCAGGGGTTGCCAGCTCCAGTATCTCGTCTTATGATGGAAACTGGTCGATATTCCAAAGCTCCCGTGTATATTGTTGGGGTTTTTGCTGGAGACTTAAAGTTGGGTGAAGGTCAAGGATCAAGTATTAAGGAAGCAAGAACTCGAGCTGCTGTTCATTCATTGAAGGCTTGGTATCTGTATTCTCCAGTTGATCATAAATTGCCATCGGAAGGTGGTGAGAATCAATTTGCTGGTGAAGGTGTTGTCGTTGTATAGATTGGTGAAAAAGAAACAGAGTTTTTTTTTCTTTCTGTAAATATAAATCCATTAGTATAATTAAAATATTTGTTTTTTCTTTCAATCATTTGTTGTACAAAATATATAATAAAATCTTCTAACTATACAGAAAGTTCGTGATGGTCGTTAGTCATGGTTTTATATCTTTCAAGAGTCTGGACAAGTTGTTCATTAACTTTTTCCAGTTCGCCCATTCTAGTCTTGAACAAGTCATTTACAATTTCTAACTCGGCAACTCTAGTTTTGAGAGATTGAAGAGATGATATTTCCGGTTGCTGTTGAGGAGTTTGGGATGGAGGAGGTGTTGGAGTTTGTTGAGATAGTGGAGGAGGAGGAGGTGGTGGTGGTGGTGGTCCTCCATACCGTGATATCGATACTGCCGCATTACTCAACTGGTCCAATAATGGAGCTGCTACACGTTGTTGATTTGGCAGGCTATGTTGGGGAACGATATCCTTCTTTTTCTTTTGCTTGAGAGTTTTTGTTAGATCTTAGATTGTCTTTTTTAAGATTTTTTATCTTCTCATACCTTTTTTTTAATTCCTTGCTTATCATCATCGCTCGCCTTGATACGATTTCTTGATTTAATCGTATCAGTCTTGAGATGAATCGGCCGAGCTCTCCCATGAAGCTTCAAAAAAAGTCCACAAGCATTACACAAAACTTGACCAGATTCATTTCTTCTCCATAACGGGGTATTAGTAGTTTGACAATTCTGGCATTGTGTTCCTCCTGTTCCATTACTTGGTGGAGACTTGTCACTCATTTGACTGGTTGGCATAATCCGTGGCTGTTTATCACTGATATCATTGGTCGTCGGTGTGGTTGTGGTTGTTGATTCACCGGTACCGGCATGAACCGACTCTTTTTCACCATGATGCTCATCTTTTAGCTGTACAGTAGTAGTAGTTGTCGAGCTTGACATGATTAATTTGAAAATATACTCATTAAAAGAATAGGGAACAGACTTTTAAAAAAAGAGAAGAGAAGAGAGAGATAGCAAGATATGGAAGAAAAAAAAGAGCGAATGAGATAAAACGATGTGTTACTTGGATGGAATTGATTTTTTTATCAGTGAAAATTTCTTATCATTGAAGAGTTTTTTCTTGAGTGGTGCGGTTTTTTGTGCGTGGCTTTAAAAGTGCCAGTCTAGGCAACTGCCCGCCCTTGGTAAGATAATTATAAGCCAACCAGAAGCTGCCATCGGATCGGTTACTAATCCTTACCACTGGTCTCTAGAAGCCCGCTAACACGCGTTTTGCTGTTTTGGTATTGTTTTTCCATAACATTCTATTATCCCTGGAAATTAGAGCCCTTACATAAACGACAATTACAAAAGAAAGTCGAATATACCACATCAAAAGCGAAAAATATATACTATAAAGTCCATACATAGGCTTGTACTTGTCAGGTTTTAATTAGATAAAGAAACTTTTCAGCCGGGTCTCTTATCAAATTTAAAGGAACTAGATAGTGAGCCACATATGTACAATATATGCACCATCAGCTCTTTATCTTCGAAGGGTTAGTTGTTTCGCGAGCGGTTATTGTTTTTTTTTTTGTTTTTTTTTTTTTTTTTTTTCATTGAATAAATAGAAGTGAACAAAGAAAATCATAGAAATACCACAAACATGTTAAACCTTTTCAGCTATGTGCCGTTGGTCCATCGCCTGCTTATCACCTGGTAATACAATCCCGTCTGATGATGACGATGATCCAGATATACTACAGCATGCGAATACTCCAATCACAATCATGATTAATACCATTCCAAATAGTACAATCGGTGACAAAAATCCAATCACCGCGGCTTCAACGTATTCAGAGATTTCCTGTAATCTCCCATATGGTTTGGATATGCTCCCGCGGTAATAGTGTAAGAGTATTTGCTTCGTCGTCAATTCCCCTCCTTTTGGAATATTCGCTACTACTGGTTCTAATTCCGAACTTTCATCGTTAACTGTCGTCCAGGTCCGAATTGTCGCAGTTCGTGAGCAGCGTCCAGTGATTTCAACTTCTAACACCACTTCAGCATTAAAATCATCTTCAATCCCTTGCCAAAGAAGCGGATCTTTGCGTTGCTCATCGTCGTCATCATTGGCACTACTATCTTCAAAGTATCCTCCAGCCTCGGCTGGTAAAAACGTTGCATATGTTGACATTCTTCCTTGATCTGTTGGATATAACTTGAGCGGCAATCCCGGAACTGTCTCTTTTAATGCCCCCGATTTGCTTAGATCAAAATGATATACTAAATTTGTCGCTGCTTGTGCAACCCTAGCTCCTTCGTGCACCACTTGCTGCTTTCTAATAATTTTCATGTTAGCAGATGTCTCAGGGTTCCAAAAGAACTTTACCTTGTCACTGTCACCAACAAAACTTCACCAGATGTATCCAATTTATGCCTTAAAGAAACATTCTATTCATTAGTACCTCATCGTTCTCTTGAGTCTAAAAAAGACAACTTATACGTACTGTTGTGTTTACAGCATCCGCATTGCGTCTGATCGGAGACGCTAGAACGATGGACAAAAGTCCGGAAAGCACGAGATATAAAACCCTCATGTTTATTTTGTTTAGAAAGAGAAGAAGAAAAATCCAGAAATAAAAATGGAAAAAAAGAGCAAGAATATATATAGCGCTAAGAGCCCAAAGTAAACTTCGAAACAAAGAATGAAATAAATAGTTGTTGTCAAGGGTAGTATCTTTTATATTCGCATGTAAGGTTTTTGTGTGCCAAACAGGCGTGAATATTATAGCAATTTCAACAGCGTGCTCGGAGGGATCGGAAAGGATGCGCATCGCATAATACAACAAAACGCTTGTACCCCTACTTAGTCAGCTTCTTGCCAAGACTGGTTAAGGCAACTCTTAAGGTTCGAGCAGGCTCGGAATTAACCCACTTCCGACAGAAGCCGCCGCCCTGTTGGATTATGTCAGCGCGCGGGGCCAATCCTGAACGAAAGGAATTCGAGAAGGAAAAGAAAAAAAGAGGGGCGCGTCATTTTAACTCCCAAATCTCGATCACACGTTTGGAAAAAGACTAGACGGGAGAGAAGGCCAAGTTTTCGTAAAGGATCTAGTTGAAGTTACTTTGGATTGTTTCTTTTCTCTACATTTCATCATGTCGCAACCAATGAAAGGTTTAGTTCAATTTATTGCGGATTTACGAAATGCTAGAGCAAGAGAAGCTGAAGTGAAACGTGTGAATTCTGAACTTGCCAATATCCGACAAAAGTTTCGATCGTCTAATATCAACGGATATAATAAGAAAAAGTACATTTGCAAGTTAATGTACATGTATATCCTCGGGTATGAGGTTGATTTCGGTCATAATGAAAGTGTTTCATTGATATCTTCATCCAAGTATTCCGAAAAGCAGGTGGGGTATTTATCCGTTAGTTTAATGCTGAATGAAAATTCAAAATTACTGGATATGGTTGTCAATAGCATGAAAAAAGATTTGGAATCTTTGAATGAATACCATACATGCTTGGCGTTAAACTGTATTGCTACCGTGGGTAATAGATCTATGGGTTATTCGCTTGCCGACGATGTATTCAAATTGCTTATTTCGGCGACATCACCAAATTTTGTAAGAAAAAAGGCTGCATTGACATTATTACGGTTATATCGGAAAAATCCACAGATTGTGGACGAAACTGCATCATGGCCAGATCGGATTGTGGCATTATTAGATGATCCAGATCTTGGAGTAGCCACATCGGTAAGTTCTCTAGTGGTGGCTCTAGTACAGGATAAGCCAGAGAGATATAAACTTTCATATGGGAAAGCGGTGAGGAGGTTACAGTCTTTGGTGTTTGATCAAGCATATGCACCAGAATACGTGTATTATGAGGTACCATGTCCTTGGTTATTTATTAAATTGTTTAAACTTTTGCAATATTATCCACCATCTCCAGATGAGACTGTGGTTGAAACGTTGCAAAAGGTCATTTATAAAGTGATTGAAGATAATGCATCTCCGGTTCGCAATATTCAACAGAATAACGCTCAGAATGCCGTTTTGTTCGAGGTGATTAACTTGGCGATCCATTTGGATGCAGATCCGCAACTCCGAGAGAAAATTGTCGAGGCATTGGGCCAGTTCTTGTCGTCTACAGAGACAAATGTTCGGTATCTCTCACTGAATGCAATGGCAAATTTAGCAGCAAGATATGATCATGTGCCGATTCGCAAGTATTTGGTCACTGTCATGCAAGCATTGAAGGATCGGGACATTTCGGTGCGGCGCAAGGCTGTGGATTTACTCTACTGTCTCTGTGATAGCAGCAACGTCAAGACAGTCGTTAGTGAATTGTTGAAATACCTCCAGGCGGCAGACTTTGCTATTAGAGAGGAAATGGTCATTAGGATTGCGGTTTTGGTGGAAAAGTACGCAAATGAATTCAAATGGTATGTGGATATTTCACTCCGATTATTATCCATCGCCGGAAATCATGTCAGTGATGAAGTATGGCAGCGGGTGGTTCAGATTGTGGTGAACAATGAAAACTTACAGGCGTATGCTGCACGGACTGTCTTGGAATATGTGAAACAACCAAACTGCCATGAAAACATGCTCAAAGTGGGTGGGTATATTCTCGGAGAATACGGCCATTTGATTGCCGATGAACCAAACAATTCCCCGATTGAACAGTTTCTTGCATTACACGATAAATTCACTAGTTGTTCCCTGTTTACCAAATGCTTGCTTATGACGACATATATCAAGTTTGTTAATCTGTTTGTTGAAATCAAGCCACAGCTGGTTCAAGTTTTTGAATTCTATTCATCTTCAATAGATATCGAATTACAGCAGCGTTCTTGTGAATATTTGCATTTGGTGAATAATCCCAATACAGGCTTGTTGCCAACTGTGTGGGATGAAATGCCACCATTCCCGGAGCGAGCTTCGGCCTTACTCTCTAAATTGCATCACAAAACGGCTCACTCGGAAGATAAGCGGGTCTGGGGTCTTGGAAATAAAGAGTCCCAGGTGGATCGGCAAGTGTTGCATTTGGATCAATCAGGTCCGGCTGCGAAACGTGAAGAAGAGGATATCAATGCTGGCGGTGGCCTGCTAAGATCATCATCGGTTACGGGAGTGGCGGCAGGGACTGCATTTTCGGGGACAACAACGACAACGGCATCGGCTCCGGCTCCTCCGCCATCGAGAAAGCTGTCAGCACCACTTCAGCAAGATCTACTGTCATCGAACTGGGAACTTGGATATCGAAGTTTGCTGAATGCCAATGAAGGACTGTTTTACGAAGATTCGTTGATCCAAATTGGATACCGAGCGGATTACCGTCGGCATTTGGGCTGTATTATTTTGTATTTTAAAAATGTCTCTGGTGGCAGTCTTCAATCTTTATCGGCTGATGTGACTAATACAAATGGAGAAGATGCAATGCATATAACGACAAAGAATTTCCCGGAATCAACGCTGCCTCCTCAGGGTACCACTCAACAAGTTATCATCATTGATGCAAAGCTACCGTTTTCCGAAGCGCCATTGGTAAAGATTACGTATCTTGCTGGGTCGTTGAAAGTGTTGAACTTGAAACTTCCAGTGATCTTGGAAAAGTTTATGGAACCAGCTCCACTGTCCGGAGAAGATTTCTTTATGCGATGGAAGCAGATTGCCGGTGACCAATTGGAGAGTCAAAAGGTGTTTCGAAATAGTAGCACTAGTGCAAAGAGGCTCAATGATTTTCAATTAGCCAAGAGTTTGAACTACAATATTCTTTCTGATGTTGATAAGAATGAGAGTAACGTGGTGGGAGCTTCGATTCTGCATACTTCGGTCGGGGGTAATTTCGGTTGCTTGATGAGGTTGGAACCGAATAGTGATAAATCAATGTACAGGGTTACCGTTAGAACGACGGATAACAGAGTGCCGAGTGTATTGGTGAAGAATCTGGTAGAAGTCTACCAAGTTTAGAAGAGGACAGGAATATTTGTAATAATAATAGCTTTAAATCGGTTCCAATAAATTTATAGCAATTCTGAATATGGCTTGTTAAGAAATATGCACGAAACTTTCTGGAAGCAAAAGTAGAATCAGTATCACACAACAGAGCCTGGGAAGCTATGAAGCCTAAATCCATTTTGACAAAATTGCGGGATGACGATATCTGCAGTCTCACCTTCCAAGCAACGGTAAAAACCTTTAAAAAAAAAATAGTAGAGAATACCGTTACTAGTGTATAAAATTGGCTGGCATCACTAAGCAATCCATCAACACACAAAGCCTGGTAGTGAAAGAGCAGATGCAACTCTAGCAAATCATCTGTAAGCCCAAATTTGCATCAAGAATCATTCACAAGGGCTTAAGATCCAATGGGAGCTAGCAGAACGACCTATCTATATAGCTAAATCTGTGTACATTCCGTTGAGTCTGCAGCGGCCTATCTACAAGGCCCTAATACCTCTACTACGCCAAACCACAATTTGCTAAATATTTACCATGATACTATACAGACTATCTGAGCAAACTGTCCGACTCCCAGGGTTCCGATTTATTGACACGTTAAGCCGCATCATTTGCGGCGCGCCTCGCGTGCTCCCGCGGCCACCGACGGAATTCGTCGCAAGACTTTCGTAAAAAAGCGTTAGTGGTTTAGCGGTAAAATTCGTCGTTGCCATCGACGAGCCCCCGGTTCGACTCCGGGCTGACGCATTTGCAACCTTCATTGGTTTTTATTTTTTTTTAATTTCAAAGCGTTATTTTTTTTTTTTGATTTTTACCCTAGGCTTGCGAGGCTGTGTTCGCTTGGAGGCATGCAAGGAAGGGTAACAAGTCTAGACTGCAAGCGCCTTGAGTAGTGGTTTTTGCGATTCAAAGTGAGTGCGGTACAGCAGCAGTTTTGTATATTATTATTACTCCTCATTTTAAAAACGGATCAATGCCTAATCGGACCAGCCGAATGCGGCGCTGGGAATATACCATAGGTTTGCAATAAATGTATGATTGGTATTCCCTTATTCAGCTAGTCCCCCTCGCATTGAATGAGGATCTCGAATACGGTGATGAGGAGATATATCGTCGGTAGCTCGTTTCGGTTCCCTAAGGCGTTGACATGGTATACCTCGGATAAATTTGCTTGAAAGCTGCAGAATCAGTATACGGCACAGCACAACTATTTCGGTAACTGCAGAGCATAAGCAGCCAGACTCTATTAGTATCCAAGAGTAGACCACGAACAGCGACGATCATTTACTTTTTAGAAGAGGGTTGGACGGTTTTCGCCTTTTGAAATACATCAATGTGAAGTGTGGAGAGGGATTAGGGCTGTCTCAGGCTGAATACGGAGGAACCGATCACCTTTTCTTTCCTTGTTATTTTCAGCAGTCATTAGTATTCTTAGATTGCCGGTAGATGCTACCTGTACCTTTCTGCGTTTCGAGATGTGTATACCCCACTCCCCGGAATTCCCGCGGAGATTCCGGTATGTGCGGTGGACAGAAGCAGAAATTTGACCCAGTTATCGCCGTCTTCAGGCAAATTAGCATCGATTCTTTCCAAAGGACAAGGGATAAACTGCCTATTATATCCAGTGAATTCATCCACCGTTAGTGCGGGGCCCTTTTAACGGACGGCGCTAACAGGGGAAGTGCGGGGTACGCAGGCTTTCCGGCTTATCATCAGTCCGGCCTATGAGATGGCTGTTGATCGTTGCGAATTTTAACATAAGAAGTTAGCATATACACGCCTTGCTAAGGTGGCAAATCAGATAAGGCATACTTACACAAAACGATCTGGAGAAGCGTGTGGCGGCGTATAGGACTGTTGATGGGATGTGGAAGGAAAAAACGCGACATGCTCAGCGAGCTGTGCAATGCCGCAGACCTCTGTCGGATGAGCATGGTCAGGGCATCTGATACATCTCGGCCATGCCAAGCTTGTTAAATTAGAGAGGAGGCAGGGGAGAGCCCCTTGACGTACTCTGATGAATTACTATAGTGTAGTTGGCACTACTATAGTGTAGTTGGATGATGATATTCAAGAAAAGATCGACAACGACAACATCTACGTTTGTCTTTGATGCCGATCTTTTTAGCCGACGGATAAAATGACCCTTGCAAAACTTGCTGATCATGCAGACAACAACATTTTAGTGAGAATCATCCTACAAACGGCCGCAATTACATAGTTTTGACAAATAGCTACATTATCGCCACTGAAATTCTTGTAGTGTAATGTGCGGGGTGTTTCGGTGCGGCTCAGCTATATAAAGGCAATGGCATCCACCCCTCGTTAACGGTTGTGCATTTTCCAAATTTCGTTTTTATTCCTCTTCAAAAATCCGGAATCGCGTCCCAAACATGCCGTTACCCAAGTTTTACAACACTTATCTGACTGCGGCAGTCGCCACGATCGGTGGAAGTCTTTTTGGCTTTGACATTTCTAGTATGTCAGCCATTATTGGGACTGACCAATATATTCGTTACTTCAATAATCCGGATTCCACTTTACAAGGTGGTATTACAGCATCTATGGCTGCAGGGTCCCTACTGGGATCTTTGCTATCTGGTCCAATTTGTGAACGAGTTGGGCGTAAGTACACTATCCAGTACAGTTGTATCATGTGGATTATTGGGTCGATCATTACCTGCGCCGCTCAAAATGTAGCAATGCTTATTGTCGGACGAGTAGTCAACGGTTTGTGTGTAGGTTTCATGTCATCGCAAGTGCCCGTGTACCTTGCTGAATTGGCCAAGCGAGAAGTTCGAGGTAAAGTTATCGGTATTCAACAAGTTTCAATTGAAATTGGTATTTTGGTGTTGTATTTTATTGGATATGGCTGTTCATTTATCGACTCCAATGCTTCATTCAGAATTCCATGGGGTGTCCAAATGGTACCAGCTATTGTTCTGTTTTTCATCATGCCAATGTTTCCGGAATCTCCTCGATGGCTTGCAGGGCGAGAACGATGGGAAGAATGCCATGAGATTCTAGCTCATGTCCATGCCAAGGGTAATATGGAAGACCCAGTTGTGCTTGCTGAAATGTTGGAAATCCGAGAAATTGTCGAATTGGAAAGAAGTACCAATAAAGGATACCTCGAACTGTTCACAAAGAATAACCGAGGACGAACAATCGTCGGTATTATGACTCAGGTTTGGCAGCAACTGGCTGGTGGAAATATTATGATGTACTATGTGGTTTATGTGTTTCAAATGGCCGGTCTTAAAGGTAATGTGAATTTGATTGCATCTTCCGTTCAGTACGTGATCATGCTTGTATTTACCATTCCTACTTTATTCTACATTGACAAGACAGGTAGACGAAACTTGATGGTCGGCGGCAGTATAGGTATGGGTACGTTTATTTTTGCAGTTGGAGGTATTCTAGCTCAATATGGTGAATATGCCGAATCTGTTGGAGGTAATGACAATGTCCATGTTACTCTTGAGCATAATTTCGCTGCCTCTCGAGCTGTTATGGTTTGTTCCTACTTTTTCATCTTTGTATACGCATTGACTTGGGCCCCAACCGCTTGGATTTATGCGCCAGAAGTGTTCCCATTGTACCTACGAAGTCGAGGCATGTCTCTCGCTGCAGCCGGTAACTGGGCCATGAATTTTGCTCTCGGATTTTATCTACCACCAGCGTTCGACAATATTGGATGGAAGACCTTTGCCAGTAAGTTTTTCTCCCGGCTCAAAAAGGGATACGTATGCTAACCTTTTTCACAGTCTTTGGTGCCTTCAATTTCGCAATGGCAATTCATATCTTTATAATGTTCCCTGAAACCGCCAGAAAATCGTTGGAAGAAATCGACGCGTTGTTCGAATCAGATGCTCCGTGGGCCTGGAAAACAAAGCCAGGTGACAGTAAACTTGCGGCAACTGCACAAGAATTGGAAGGTAACCCCGAAAAGGCTGCACAGTTTACTCATCATGAAAATGCTGAGAATGAAAGTCAGCACAGTCACCGTAGCCAGGTTTAATTGTACCTGACTGGGTTTTTTTTTTTTTTTTTTTTTTTTTTTTTGGTTTGTATTCCTCAAACATGTAGCTTAAGTTTTGTAATTTTTAAAAATTGATTTCAGTGTATACGATTGCTCAGATATTTAGCCTGTAAGCCGCGGCTCCATTCCTTTCATGGGTCACTCTGAGCACATATAGCGTACATCTAAGAATGGGTAAGTTAAAAGGTGGTGTCAGAATATCTTTTACTCTTCTTCTTCTTTGAGGGCCTCACCACAGGATATCAAAAGTCTTAAAATGCCCCCCGGACCTTTAATCCGACCACCGCCTAACATTGGATCCGATATGCCGAGAACTATATTGCCCAATGCCAGCATCTTGCTGAAGCCCCGGCGGTCCTGAGCAAGTCCTTTGAAGATCCATTAGAACGGAAACGGTTTGAGACGATTGTCATCTCCAACGCGGATGGTGTGGCTATAGATTGGACGGCAGTATTTGATGAATTGTTGCATCACTACTCCCCGATTGAAAACCGAGTAACACCAGGTGACATGAAATGGCCAACCACGAAGGAGGATATTCCGGCTGCCGCAACTTGATTAGCTTTGCTTCTACGGCGTGAAAAAAATCACGACTGGCTGATTAAATCGGTTGTAGATTTTTAATTTTTTAATTTGTTCAATTGTTCACAATATATTAAAATATAAAAATATTACATCAAAACATAACTCAATCCTACACCCATTACCTTTATATCTGCGAGTTCTGTAAAAGAACAATTGGCTTACCACTGAGATAACGGTATCAGTGACATTGTCCAATTGTATACGCTAGTACAAAGTTTCAGACGATTTTCGCAATCATTTTAGTTCAAGAAGTCTCTAGACTGCGGCCAAAAACCCTTCTTACCCCGCCTTATGAACCAAACCATTGATTCGCATTGCTGCAACGGTTTTGTTTGTGTGGATGAAACCTGAAACTGTGCCGGAATTTGGTAATGCCATGTACTCCTTGAGCCACCTTCGCGAGTACAGAAGATGGTGCGGTTGGAGCAATTGTTAAGAGACCATGTATGTTGTTCAACTCCAGCCCCACAGCTCGCCAGACCACTTTCGCATAGTCACAGTCAAAATAAGCATATTCCAGAGTTTCAATCTGTACTTTGCATAAGGTACAGGTCTTTTTGTCATGAACAAAAGAATTATATTTGGCAGGTTACGCGTGAGTAATCGATGCAGAGTACCAGCCGCATTATTATCAGCCGCATGTAACAACGCCGCCGCACAATAAATATTTTGGTATATATGATTTCTCAAAATTTTAGTCACAAATCAAGACACTTTGGCCGAGTTGGTCTAAGGCGTTCGACTCAAGCGTAAGCTTTCACACTATGAAGCGTGATTTCGAATCTCGACAGAGGCGTGGGTTCGAATCCCACAGGTGTCACTATTTTTTTTTGCATTTGGTTTTTGCTGAAATTAAAAACAATGTCATGATGGTATTCCGATGGGTACAGATTGGTTGGAGGTTGGGTGTGGTTTGTTTCACGTTGGGAGAGGAATAAAACGGATTTTCTATCTGCAATTGGAAAAGGGAAATCCTTTGACTTATATAGATTTCTAGCGCGTGGCACCCATACGTGGCGGGGTTTTGTTTACATTTATTAGATCCGAACTTAATTTCTTCCACTTTACTTTTGAAAGCGCCAAAATTTTGACTTTTTGATTTGAAACAGGTTTTGACGCGGATCCATCTGGAATTATTTTGATAAATACCAGCCTTTATTGTGAATTTGTTGCAGGTTTTTATTATTTATTGTACTTTGTGACTTGTTTGGTTATACCAGGCGTTAAACATGCAGCATCGACAACCTTTGCCGCCGGCATATCTTGTTCCCTCCTCAGCACTCACTGGCGAACCAAATACCCAACCATCTAGCTCTCCTCAATACCAATCCGAACCGGCCGCTACTCAACCAGCTCAATGGAATTTCCAGCAGCCGTCATTATATCATACCAAGGCATCCCGTATTTTGAGAGTGTTTAATATCCCGCGGGCTACCGATTCTTTGGCGTTTACCCAATTTTGTAACCAATTTGGAGAAATTCTGGCGGTTAATGATACCAAAGTGGAATCTATGGGATACGCTTACGTTGCTTATTGCGATTTGAGATCCTCCATCAAGGCGCTTAATGGGTTGCCAAGCTTAAAGTGGAGTAACGGTGAGATCAGAGCTGAATACGTTCAGCCAGAGGAATACCAACGAGTGTCTTTGAATAGTGGATTGGAGGATATTGCGACAAGCGCTCGATCTCAAGTTTTGATAATTGCAGCACCAACTTCCACTACCGCAAATAGTTCTCCATTGTCAACTGAAATGGTATCCCGAGCAGCTTCCGAGTCCTGCGGAGATTTGCAAAGTGTTGAAGAATTACATGGTTATGTCCAACAGGCATTTGCTTGTGATTTTTATGACACCCGAGCCGCCGCAAACTTTGTGGCGTCAATGCAAGGAGGACGGCCATTGGGAATCAACAATGTCCCAGTTCAAGTATTCTATGCTGATCAAAGTGGGCCACAACAACAGCAGAGACTACCACGACCACAATGGAATCAAGCCGTCAATAGCGTTTCAAGCGCTACCAGCAGTTCCAAGTCCCAGTCCACTGCACCATCAAGTGCTAACGAGTCAGTCCATGGTATCAAGAATGATGCACGTCAAAAGAAGGACAAATCTGTTCAAAATACTTTGCTTAAATCTACTTTGACAGATGCTGAAGGGAATATGGAGGACAATTTGAAACATGGATCTTTGGATTATCAACCAGTTTTTGGCAATGTGGAGTTTAAAAAACATGACAGCTTCGATGAAAAGGGGCTAGGGGTTGTTACCAGAGCTGATGTGCCAAAGAATAATGTTGTTAGTCTTCGACGGATTTCTAAAGGTTTGGATACCCGAACTACGTTAATGCTGAGAAACATCCCAAACAAAGTAGACCAGCAAATGTTGAAGGAATATATTGACGTTACCAATGAGAATACCTATGATTTTTTGTGTATATCTTGATACCCCACTAATGATATGTGAAAACTAACAAATTTGGATAGATTTGAGAATTGATTTTGCAAACAAGTGCAATGTAGGGTATGCATTCATTTCGTTTATCGCACCAGAACATATTATCACTTTTGCCAAAGCTCGAGCTGGAACCAAATGGAACCGGTTTAATTCTGAAAAGATTTGCGATTTGTCTTATGCGAATATCCAAGGTAAGGAATGTTTGGTAGAAAAGTTTCGAAATTCAAGTGTAATGGACCAAGATCCAGCATACCGGCCACGAGTGTTTTATTCTGAGGGTGAAAAGATTGGTCAAGAGCAGGATTTCCCAGTACCAAATAACATCAATCGGAAGCTTCGATCAATTGTTAGCGTTCAACGCGTTGGATTGTTCCCTCCACATGATTCTCGGTCTGTTACTTGGAAGAAATAGATGATTGAGGGAAAGGGAGAGGTTTTGTTACTAGTTTTTTTTTATTTTAACATTTTTTTGTTGTTGTTTGGCTATTATAATTTAAAATTCTTGGTTTCCTAGAAAATTTGAATACTAATCACTGTCTCCATCTTCACGTTCCTGAGTGGACAAATGACCTCGCAACTGACGAGCTAGGTCAGCGATTCCTTGACCAGTAACACTAGCATCGACAAAATCCTTTGGCACAGCAGACTCGGTATGTTCTACAGCACCAAACCCACGAGAACTGTCGGATTTATCCACGAGGCGGAATTCCGAGTCAAAATCAGGAGACGATGGGTCAAAGTTGGCCAATTGGTCCCATGAGAACAGTAACGTATCAGTCTTGGCGGCCCATGGGTTGATATCCACCAGCCAGACCCTTGTGAATGGACGAGGGATATATACGTCAATCACAAAC
>JAKTPN010000234.1:0-92230 GCA_030557665.1 Blastobotrys apis
GGAGGAGGTACTGGCCCAGGAGGGTCTGGATCTGGTCCTGGAGGCGGCACTGGCCCAGGCGGTGGTATGGGACCAGGAGGAGGTACTGGCCCAGGAGGGTCTGGATCTGGTCCTGGAGGCGGCACTGGCCCAGGCGGTGGTATGGGACCAGGAGGAGGTACTGGCCCAGGAGGGTCTGGATCTGGTCCTGGAGGCGGCATTGGCCCAGGCGGTGGTATGGGACCAGGAAATGGTATGGGACCTGGAGGAGGTGCTGGCCCAGGAGGAGGTTCTGGCCCAGGCGGTGGTATGGGACCAGGAGGTGGTACAGGCCCAGGAGGGTCTGGATCAGGACCAGGAGGTGGCACTGGCCCAGGAGGTGGTATGGGACCTGGAGGCGGCACTGGCCCAGGCGGTGGTATGCGACCAGGAGGAGGTACTGGCCCAGGAGGTAGTGGTGGTTATGGAGGCGGCAGGGAACCTGACGCTGGAGGTACTGGCTCTGGCCCAGGAGGTGATACTGGATCCGGCCCAGGTGGCGGCACTGGTCCAGGCGGTGGATCTGGCCCTGGTGGAGGTGAAGGACCTGGCGGTGATACTGGTGGTAGTGGACCAGGAGGATCAGGTCCTGGCACTGGCGGCACTGGATCTGGATCTGGATCTGGACCTGGAAGTGGTGGCACTGGATCTGGCCCTGGAGGTGGCGGCGATGGATCTGGCCCAGGAGGTGGTATGGGACCTGGTGGTACTGGCCCTGGCGGTGATGGCACAGGCTCTGGTCCAGGAGGATCAGGACCCGGAAGCGGCTCAGGCTCAGGCTCAGGCCCAGGAGGATCAGGACCTGGAAGCGGCGGCAGCGGCTCACCGAGCGGCTCAGGCTCAGGCCCAGGAGGATCAGGACCTGGAAGCGGCGGCAGCGGCTCACCGAGCGGCTCAGGCCCAGGCTCAGCTGGTGGCGGTTCTCCAGACTCGTCAAGTGATAACAGCAATGTTCCACCATTGTGTATCATTGTTGGTCGGCCATCTGCAAACGGCGGTTGTGATCCGCTCGGCAGCTATCAGTTCCCGGGTACGAGTAACTCTGGTAGCACGAAGCTGAACAAGAATAACTATGCGCCAAACGGTGGCCCAGGCGGCGCAGGTGGTCCAGGTAGCGCAGGAAGCCTGAGCGGTTTAGGTGGCGCAGGTAGCCCTGGTGGAGCAGGGGGTCCAGGCGGATTAGGTAGTCCAGGTAGCGCAGGTGGCGCAGGTGGCGCAGGTAGCCCTGGTGGAGCAGGCGACCTAGGCGGTCTAGGCGGTCCAGGCGGAATAGGCGGAATAGGCAGTCCAGGTAGCGCAGGCGGTCCAGGTAGCGCAGGAGGCTTAGGCGGCTTAGGTGGACCTGGCGGGTTTGGTCATGGAGGTAGTGGCCCAGGAGGAAGTGGCACAGGCAACCCAAATGATCCAAACGGAATGGGTGGTTTGTCCGGCCATGGTGGAAGTGGTCCTGGTAATCACAAAGCAAGCAGTCCAGGCAAAGCTGGCGCTGGTGGCGCTGGTATGCCTGCTGGTGGAACCCCTGGAGGCGGCAGCGGTCCATACGACGATGTTGCTCATCCAGTCCCAGTCGATCCAAACATGCACGCATACTCTCCAGGTAAACTTCCAGCCGGGTCAACCAAGCCGGACATGGTTGCCGTGCCAGTAGGTGGCAGCACCAGCTTTGACCCAGCCTCTGGATGTCAAATGGTATGCCCAGCTGGACGGTTCCCATCTTTGGCATTACCTCCAGGAGAAGCATCAGTACAACAGAATATCCTGGCTCCTCCGGCAGACCATAATGCTCCACTGACAATTGCAGGGTCAAAAAAGGTGTACAAGAAGGAGAATCACAAGCGTGGCGTAGATGAAGACGGATACTTTAGCGTTGATTCCAGCGACATGAACGAGGATACGGGCTCGGACTTTGGCAGTGAAAACGACATGATGGTTGCTGATGACGGCTCTGTAATGGGGGACGGACCACCTGAAGAGGCTATTGATGACGACTATAAGCAATACTTTGCAGACGACCCAGACGACGCCCAACAGATGGCAGAGGATGAACTCGAAGAAAATGTCGAAGATGATGATAATGTCAGTCTAGACCAATTCCATGAAAGCATGAAGGCAATAGGGAACAACATTAACGATATGCTGTCTAGACGTGGCCTCGGTAATATCTTGGATGAGCGGGATGAAGACGGGGTTATTAAACCAAGATCGGATGCTGATAAGATGAAGTTGGGTAAGATTCTTGTTATTTCGTTTGTTGCTGTTGTTTTGGGTGTTCTAATGCCTTAGGTTTGAGATGAGTTTGAGGTGACGTGATGATGTTTTTTTTCTTTTTTTCTTTATTATTATTATTTTTTGGTTACATTTTTCTATTTTTTTGGAAAGTGGATTTTTCTATCTGGAATTATTATTTATATATATTTCATACATTTATTGGTGAATTTGATTTTTTATTATTAAAAAAAAAAAAAAAAAAATGGTGCGCCGTCTGCGGCTGGACTAAACTGTACGATAGTTAGTACAGTACGGCGAAAATAAACCAATCGAACAAAGGGACCCCTCCTCGAGTTTGAATTTAACAACCCCTTCTATTTAAATATATAGAGTTTTTTTTTTTTTCCCCCCCCCCCGAGACGGGGAAGAACCGACAAGTCTAAAATGAAGGTTAAAGAAAAAAAAAACACCACGACCTAATACGGTTTCTACCCCAATACCCCAACAAATTTTCGCAGGGCCTCTACGGCGGTGGATGGGTCTACATGATTGGGGGAAACACAAGAAAAAGTCGTCCGATCATTGTTTTGTTTCTACACCGCGAGAAACATTTGACCCCTAGTCAGCCGGTGCAAATATGCAGTGAAAAGGTGACACCCGGGAAACAGTTGAATCCGAGACCATAAACTCTAAAAAGGTAAAGAAGGGGAAAGAAAAAAAAAATTTACTGCGATAGACGAAAGAGTTTGTTATATATATATATATATATATATATATTTGGCCCTACACTTTCCTTTCTAATAACCCATACAGAAAACAAATGGTTTGCAAGAATACTATTGCACTATTGATCGCCGCCGCGGCAGGCGTCGTAATGGCCGATGATGATAATAATAATCAACAACAACAAAACCCACTCGTTCAATCTATTGCTAACCAAGTTGTCACTGGATTGGTCGCGGCTAGAAATAGCGGTGTTCCAGAAGAAAAGGCCAAGTCTGAATGCGATGATATCATGAAAGAATTGATGAAAAACAAGGACATTAATGGAATGCTTGACGGTGCGGCGTCCATGGTGCTCAATGGTATCAAATCTGATGGATTCACTTCGTTTGTTTCTGATGCTTTGAAATCGTTTTCTAAGTTCAAGGGTTCTAATGACTTTAAGACTGTTGATGCATTGATTAGCAAGAATGCCAAAGACTTGAACACTGAAAAGGCTCTTCCAAGTGTGTCATCAGCAATTGAACCGGTTCTCAAGTTGGTTGTTCCAACTGTTTCTGCCATGGCCAAGACGGACAAGAATGTCGCTGCAGCTGCAAGTTCTGGTATTGCTGCTGGTGAGGGTGTATTGCACACTTTGAATTTGATTCCAAAGACTGTTGGTGTTTCCGACGCCAAGGCCACTGACAGTGCAGAAAATGCTGACAGCAGCAAGTCAGACACCACTGCTTCTGGATCTGCCTCTGACGGAAAGACGGACAAGAAATCCACCGAAACTGGCTCTTCTACTGACGACAAATCAAGTGGCACTTCCACTGGCACCGAATCTTCTACTGCCACCAAGTCTGGTACTGCTACTGGTACCTCTGCTGGCTCTTCCAGAACTGGCTCTTCCAGTGCCAGTGCCAGTGCCAGTGCCAGTGCCAGTGCCAGTGCTTCCAGCGGTGCCGCTGCTGCTGAACGAACCGCTGTCGCCGGTATTGCTCTCGGTGGTATCCTTGCCGCAGGTGCTTTGCTTCTTTAGATTTCTAAACGAAAAATACATGGTTAATAATTTAAATTTTTGCAGGTAGCAACCAAGTCCATATAAGATTCGTTACTCTCCACGTGCATGTCCCGCTTTTAGAGCTGAGGATAAGCCACCGCTTAAGCATATTTCGGTGTGCCTACATCATCGATCCTATTGGCACAAGACCAAGGCTTGGCTTTTTAATCTCCTAAAGATAGAACGAGGCAGGAAACCCAACCGCAGCCGATCTTACTATAGGCCAAGCGGCTGTGCCGATCTTCGACCTTTTTGAGTGCGCTCCTGTTCGGCCCGAACGGGGGTTACCGCATGTTATGAAAATCTATTTAAACAGCTAATTGCCCGTATTTCAACAGCAAAACAGCAAAAACAACAAACAACAAAAAAAAACAAAAATGGTAAACACAAAATCAATTCTTATCGCAGCTATCGCAACTGGTGCAATCGCAGCCGACCCTCTCGGTGACATTTTTTCCGATATTGGACAAGATGTAGGCGGCCTGGCTAGTGACGCTGCCGGCCATGCCAAATCATGGCTTAATGTTGGCGAGTCGTATGCTGGTCAAGGACTCAACACTGCTTGGGACAAGGCCCAAACTGCTTGGAAGGATGCTCAAACTGCAATCAACGCTGCTGAAAGTAACGGCCAACATGTCAGATCCAAAGCTAGAGATGAAGCCAATGAGGCGTTGTCTAATGGCCGAAACGCTATTAAAACCGCAGAAGCTGAAGCTTCTAAAGTTCGAGCAGACGCCAAGTCGATGGCGCCATCTGTTTCTGCAAGAGTCCATTCCATCATTGAACAGGGTGAAGACAAGGCTGCCAGTGCTAATGACCGGGCTGCTTCTGTTTTGAAGGCTGGATTGACATCTGGCTCTGGTTCAGTTGCTGCTAAAGCTACTGACAAGTCCAAAGCTTCTGGCAGTAAAACTGTCAGTGCTTCCGGCTCCAGCTCCGGCACTGCCTCTGCATCTGCTACTACTAGTGGTGCTGCATCTGGTATCCAAGTCACCAGTTTTGCCTTGCCAATGGCTCTTTTGTCATTCTTGGCTGCTGCTTTTTAAAAAAAAAGAGCGCCTGACTTTTTTTTTTTTTTTTTGATTATTATTATTATTATTTTGTAACAACGCTTTATTTAACTGACTTTAAAACTTGCCTCCTAACACGGTACTGCAGTCACAGTTCCGAGTGTTTCATGCTGTGTTCAGGGATATTACTTTGTCTTCCCCTTGTTTCTTGCGCGCCGCATGACTAGAAACAGTTGTAACAGCAGCCAATTTATCTCCGCTTTTACTTGTGTATATAAAACTGAGTAGAGATTGAAGCCGACGGAATTAACTGTTCAACAAGAATAGACGAGTTTACTGTAGTATATATTTACGCCAGATGACAATTTTACTACTTTTCTTGAGTATATCCGACTATATATAGGCATGACGGGTCATGAACAGCGAGATGTCATTTGAATCTGAACAGAATCTACCATCTACCTGGGATAGCATATATATTCATTCCACTGGATTCCACAGCTCCTTACCAGCCCTTACCAGCCCTTGCCAGCCCGAGAAAGGTTCTCTGGTTCAGGGGTGCGTACTGCAGATTTTTCCAAAAAAACCGAAAAAAAAAACGTTCTTATACATATATATACCCAAATATTATCCATCAAAGAATGTCAAGTTTATTAATTAACTACATTACCGAGATATTCCCGGCCCCTTCCTTATCTGGAGACAAAGAGAGAGAGCCGCCCAATTTGACTTTTTTTTTTTTTTTCTCCTCCTCGCTCAATGCCGCCAAAGACTAAGACAAGTACCTTAGAATGAACAATCTCCAGGAGACATGCGGCCCTTCTGATGTTTTAAAAGCCAGTAAAATGAAGTATCAAACAAATTCTAATTTTGTCAACCCAGCAAAAAACCAACAACAACAACCGTCCAATCGATTTTCCTAGTCCGTACTACACCAAATCCCACAGCTCCTGCCTATTTAAGCTTATCCCATTGTATATGTATCGTGCGCGATTTATTAGGCGGACTCTCGGTTAGAAGGCCCCGAAGCGTTGCGTCGACAATGAAATACAACCAAAGGAACATGGACCGCTGCTAACTATCGATATAAATCATTCAGACCGTGGAGAAAATCCTATAGACAGTTTTCATAACTTGTACATATTCATCATGAGCCCCCTGAATCTCGATCTCATCAGAAATAACGAGGGTATAGCAAAAATACAAGGATAACCACACTCTGCCGACGTTCCAAAACGCATGCTCAATATGTACATGCAACAACGCACAATCCTTGAGATATTGGCGTTTTGTTCCAACCAATAATTACACTCGAACAAGCAGTTGAATTGCTTTTCTCATTGTTTTTCAAAGGGTGGGTGGTTTTGTTCCATGTAGGATTCAGGCAGAACAGAAGAAATGTGACAGGTCAAATGCTTACAACGAGTAGTCTAAACATGAAAATATGAGATTCCGAGCGTCAGTGATATTCCAAGGCACTTCAAACAAGAAAAAAAATAAATAATTTCTGGTCGCAACATGCACAACGTTCTGCATGTGCTGCCCTAATAGTATATAAACGATCAATTGTCCACTGTTTTTTTAAGAACTTTTGGAATCTCACCCATTTTTTTTTTTGTTACACGCTGACTCAAATACCACAACCACGACCACATCCACACATTTTACACTAATATATTAATTTCTAATACCTTGGTCGGTCCTTTATTTTTTCATTTTTTTATTCTTTCAATAACCTTTCAACTCAAATCACACAAAATTACAATCGGTAAGTTAATTCAATTCTTAGCAACTCGAATCCAAATGTCGATCTCGCCTTTCCTTGCATGGTCAAGATTTTCAAACACAAAAAAAAAAGACCATTACAAAGGGGGCTGGCTAGTCCTTTGGGGCTACCAAAAATAGCCTTAAACACAAATGTTTTTTTTTTTTGTTGTGTGCGCCTCGCCGTTGGAAAAAGTCATGGCTCTAATCTATTTGCCGTTGTTAGAGGTAATTTTTAGGTGTTGATGAAATCTTGAATAGGGAGACCCGCATTATTGGATTCAAACCAAATCGAATCACCTGGGTTGTTGATCAAGTTTTGCTTTATATTTTTTTTTTCTCTTGTTTATTGTTATACAAGGGAAAAAAAAAAAAAGAGATTATTTTTTTCTCATTTGGCTAACACAAAACTATTAGACACATTTTTTAAATTGTTCACTTCAACTTGAGGAAAGAAAAAAAAACAAAAAAACAAAAAAACAAAAAAGAAATGCCGCTCAAACAGCTGTTTAAACGCAGCTCCGTCGCCAACCTTAAGCAGGAAGATGGGCTAGGAAACACCGGTAACTGCAACAACTTGGATGGGCCCGATACGTCGTACTACTCCTCTTTTCCCAAGAAATCCACCACGTTCAACAACACCAACTCTACCGAGAATTCTTCTTCTTCACCACATACAGTCGTTGATTCTTTTTTACCTAGAATAGAACTCAACAACGACGATAGTTTCCTGACGACGATGGATTTTACAAAAAAGGATGCTCCACTGCCTCCTTTACCGGGTATTAGAGGTGTGAGTGGTACCAAACAATTTCAAGCATCAACAGGGGATTTGGGCAGGGTAGTTGATGATGATGATGATGATGATAATAATAATAATAGCAATAATAATAATGAAGACGACGATGATGATAATGATAGCATTCAAGCATCTCCTGTTATATATGAACCGGAAAAGAAGGAAAAGCAAAAGTATTCATACCAAAGCTCTAGTTCTACTCTACCATCGCATTTTTCCAACAACTCATCGGCATCTTCTTCAACAACGGTAGATTCGGTATCGAATACTACACATAAGCATGCACATACTAATTCGGCCATTTCTTATTCTAATCCAGCAGATGCTGAAACAGCAAGGCAATTTTGGACATATCATCATGCTCATAGTGGGTCTACCACTTCATATTCTGGCGCAGCTGGTGTTGTAACTAAGGACACGGAAGAAGAGGATGAAGATGAACCGTTGTTTGAAGATGGTAAAAACAAGGGTAATTCAAGAGTCAAGAGCATGTTTCCTAATTTGAATTTTTACAAGCCTATTAAAAATCCAGATGAAGAATATCGAGGCGAAGAAGCTGTTGATGGGGAGGATGAATCGTTGGTTGAAAATAAGAATCATTTGGCACCACAAACTGATGCATTATACGATGGTGTTAATGATTCTGTCTTGTCATTTAATGAAAGCAAGACTGAACAAGAATTGGAACGCAAGAGTTTATCACCAAGTGATACAAACACGTCATCTCTGAGACGAAGTTTGGCATCACCGGTTAAAAGTTTGGGTCGATTAACGAAAAAGTCGTCTAGAACTTTTTCTAAACGATTGGTTTTTAATGAAACTAGGGATAATGCTGCTCCGCCAATGCCTTCTGTGGATGTTAATAATGAAGCATTTGGAGAAGCATTTGGTGATGGTGGTGGTGGTGATGGCCATTCTGTTAGTTCGCCAGGTTGGGAAAATGCTCCACCAGTACCAAAAAAGACGTCTTCAAATGCTGCTAGTCCATCATCAGCACCTGCTCCTCCTGCTCCACCTCATGTTACTATTCGAACCGGTCAAGAATCTGATGAAGAGGATGAAGATGAAGAGGATAATTTGCTGCCATTGTCACCATTAGCCCCACCAACAAGCGCTAGTAAATCTGGCCCAACTAATAATGTGGTTATGACCCAGAGCCAGTTTGATTCGTACCGGAAGAGTGTTATTGCTAGTGGGTTGACCAATCCAATGAAGAATAGAGATGACAGTGGTGATGAAGATGATGCAGAAGATTCCAATATCGACGATAGAGATGACAATAGTGATGAAGATGAGGATGAAGATGGAAATGATTCTAAAAGAAAGTCTCGATATGATGACGAAATGGATAACAAGAAGCAATCCATTCGAATGCGGCTTAAACAAGATGCTCATTTGTCAGTGTATAGACAAAAGATGACAAAGGTTACTGGGTCGCAAACTGCATTATCGTCTTATAATAACGGTCCAGGATTGAGAGGATCTCAAAGTTTTGGCAATATTGATTCAATGTTGATGCCGGATGAAGATGATGAAGATGAGTACGATGATGTTCCATTGGGGATTTTGAAAGCACATGGGTTTCCGAATAACGGTAATGGTAACGGACTGAAAACCATGACGTCTCAGCCAAATATGACTGAATTGGCCCAGGGTCAAGGTCCAAACATTTTGTATCAAAAGGGTGTTGGTAATGATGGTCAATCATTGCGATCTGCGAATTCTAATAGTCATATGAGAACAGGGGCTGATATTCGAGCATCTGTACCACTACCCGCGGCTTTTAACAATCAAATTGGCAACTCTAATCGAGGTTTGGTTGGTGAAATTGCATTGCAGGAAGAAGCCAAGCAACAACGAAAGAGCATGAATGGAAGTGGAATGTTGAATCAACGAGCATCTATGGCTTTCGGCAGTACTCAATCTGTTTATAACTTGGGTGGTGGTGGTAATAATGAACCAATGCAACAGCAAATGCAACAAATGATGCAAATGCAAATGCAGATTTTGCAGCAAATGGCGAATACTGGTACTAGTACCCCCGGACAAGCTCCAAAACCGAATTTGAAGAGCCATTGGAGTAGTTATGATGTTTCGTCTAGTCCTCATCAAGCACCACCAACCCCAGGTCGACCGTCTTCAATTCGATCTTTTTCGCCGTCAGAACGGTCATTACAGGGTCGACCAATGAGTATGATGCCAGCACTACAACGGCAGCAGGGTCAGGGTCGTCATCAACGGAATAATTCGCAACCGACATTGAAGGATCTTGCTAATCAAGAAATGTATCGAATGTCCCGATCTCAATCTAGTCCGTTTATTCAGCAACAGGGCGCCAGTTCTGCTCCACCAGTGCATCAACAAGCACAACAAGCACAGCAACCTTCTCGACCTCCAAGTATGATGAAACATGTTCAACAACCTGAAGAAGAAGACGATGAGGATGATGAAGATGAAGACAAGGCATGGGAAGAAATGATGAAGAAGCGTCAAGGGTTGAAGGCTAGTTGGAAGAATCGCGGCATTGCGGCGTAGGTTTTTACCCAGGGGGAAAAATAAAAAGAATTCTTGAAACATTTTATTACCATACGCAGACAATTAAGAACATCTACAAAAAAGGTAATTTAGAAAGCAAAAAAATATATATATAAAAAAAAAAAAGAGGAGAGGACAAAAAAAAAAACTTAAAAGGTGGGAATGGCTGCTTTTGTTTCTTATTGATTATAAATTCATATATACATATATATATATATTGGCAAAACGTTAACTAAAAAAAGACTTTGCATTAAATCTCTGATGGATCATGCATGTTTATAAATCCTGAGTTTGGTGGAGCGGTGAGCCATTATTTTCGTTGTTCCCAACCAAATGACTAGTGAAGAATTAAAGAATTAAGAATTAAAAGTGGCTTATTTTCGATTTTAGAACAAGTACTTTTTTGCAGTATCGATATCCACCACAAAAAATAAATAAAAATGACAAGTACAGCAAAAGGTGGCGGTGGAATGTTGCCTTCGAAATGGGCATCTGACGAGGAACCTGCGGCGTCGACACCGGTGCCAAAGCTGGAGTCGCAGTCAAAGTCAAAGCCAGACGACAAGAAGGGAACCGGTTCTAATCCCAAGAATAAAAACAACCCGGGGATATCACATAGTAAATGGGCAGTTACGGATGGAAATGAAAAGGACGACGACGCACAATTGGTCTCGTCAATGCGTGATACTACTATAAGCCCTCGAAAGATCAAAGGCACGGGTAGTAATAATACTAGTGCTGTGAAAACTCAGCGTCATCGACCATCACCAAGGAAACAGCAGCCACCAACTGCACCAAGTCATCAAGAAATTGACAAACAAAGACAAAAGGATCAAGAACGAGAAAAGTTTCGCCAGAAGAAACTCAATACTACGTTAGATTGGCATCGTCCAGAGACTTCAAACCGTCCTCATGATAGCCACAATTCCAGCTACTCCAGAAACAATAAAGATAATAACCATCAGTTTCGCGATAAGCATAACAACCCTACGCCGCGTGGTGGGTATAATAACAGCAATCCAGTGAGCAGTCCACCACGAGGACCACGGGCTTCTCGGCCTTTTCATAGCGGTGAACACCCGCACCGTTTTAACTCGGCGCATGGGCCACCTGCAGCACACAAGCAGCACCCGCGAAACCAACAGCCGGTTGCAGCAAAGCAAGAGGAGGAGGAAGAAGAAGAAGAAGAAGAAGAACTGGATGCCACTACAAAGGAAGAGATTATGCAGAACATTGAAAAGTGGAAGAATAACAAGTTCTCATGGGACGAAGATGATCCATTTGATGATGACTTGTAGGGTTTTATAGTAAGATATTTATGAAATATATATATACACACACACTTTGTTTATTTTTTTATGCATACATGAAACAACAGGTCACATCCGAAGGAAATAATTATACACAGCATTTTTTTTTTTTCAAACTAACCGGAAGCGTCATTAGACCTGGTCTAGGTAAAATTCACGCGTTTTTGGAAACATTAAGGGGTTTTTTTAAATTTTGCAAGTTTGAGACTCTTCTTTCGCTTTTACCCTCACAAATCTATCACCCAAATTATGTCGCTACTCAATCAATACACCACATTCAGATCCAACCCAAAGGTGGACGGGTTGGCCAACGATGCGACATGTGCATACGTCAGTTCTGGGGTTTACTTTGACACGCCGGATAAAACCGTGCAACATTTCTGCTCCAATGTTTACGAAGTACAAACGGTGAGTGAAGAAGTGTTAGCGGCTCATGAGACGGCAAACTCGCTAGTATTAGAGACGGAGACTGTGGTCAAGTTTCTACGAGGCCCAGGCGCGCTGTTACCAGGAATGTCAATGAATTTCGTCGTAGATGAACAAGCGACCTTGTATTTTATCCATATTGTGAATTTCACAGACGCCGCCGAGCATGAAGAAGGTAAAGACGGCAAGATAATCAAGAGCATCAAATACACTTGGGATCAAGCAACTTTACTGAAACAACTAAAAGTGATTGGATCTAGAGGAAACGCATGGCCAATATACACCGGTAAGGACCAGTCATTACTTTCACAAAGTAGACCAGCTGTCACCAATAAGATACTCAAAGACGACCCTGTCGCCAGTGGATCAATGCGGTCATGGCCAGCGAGTAAAATACAACTGCACAACACACCAATGGACCGAGTGCCCGTTCCTAGTGCAGCCATGGAGCCTCCCTCGCCATCAGCAAAACCATCCAACAGATCATTCCACGATATTTCGTCAATGTCGTCCGAGTCGCCAGTTCCAAGAATCCCGGCACGTGGAGGTGCACCAAGAGCTCGACCACAGTCGGCTTATATGAACTTGTTTGGAGCGTCCGATTCGAATGAATACAAACGGTTGATTGGCGCAGGAACGCAGAATAATCGTCAAAAGAATATCACCAGGCCAAGCTGGGCTCCCTGGCTTGAAGAGAAGAATTAGCGTTAGTTTATAAGAATGAATGAAAATTGTATGTTATCCGTTATCAGTGTCTCTTGTTATCGCACCAACGCCGCGCCACCATTTATTCGTTTTTTTTTTTTTTTGATCTTTATTCTCCCCACACACACAAACTCACGCACAATGCGATCATTCCTTCGACGAGCGGCATCCACGTCACGACCTCGATCACATACAAATAATGCCATAGAAATCAATCCACGGCAGTCGCCATTCACACCGTCCATACGAACTTCGCTGATGCTACTAGGCACCACCGTCGCAGGCGTTGGCGCCTATTCCACATATCAAGTTGGGTATAATGGTACAAGTGTGTTCATCCCATACTGGCTTTGCACCAAGCAGCGCAAACCGCTGAAATCGGATCTGGACCGGGAGATATTCATTGAATCTGTCAAGCATCGTCTGCAAGACCGGCTAGCCGTAGACGAAGAAGTGCATAGGATCCTGGGCACGCCCGTGTGGCTGAGAGATACAGATAAACCCTGGCATGTGGTGATTCGGTCGAGTGAACCGGGGGTCAAGGGTGTGAACATCTCGCCAGATCCGTTGAATTTCAGCATCGAAGCACGTCCGTTTGCTGCGTCAACTCGATCTGGAATCGACCGTGTTTTGCTGCCCTTCACCCCGGGTCAAGCTGATAGTGAAGATGCAATGTTGGCCCGTAAACGTGATTCCAGTCCCAGAGTCAACCGCAGGGAAGCAGTGGTGAAAGGAAACGTGGAATTGGCTGGCAAGGGGAATAAGCATAAAGTCTACGTTGATTTCACAGCCGTACAATCTCTAGATCATCCGAAATCGTGTCCGAAATTCACGTCCGGTGTGTTGACTGTACATGATAAGGAAACGCATCAGGTGATCGATGAACGTCGATTATGGTAAATAAAAAAATTGAATAAAATATATATATCTATGCAGGTGTTGTAAGTTTGGCAAACGCTTGACTCAAGACCCGTCTAGTGGTGAAAAAGTTGGTCACTCTGAGCCGCTCGTTATCCAAATGAGCGCCATCACTAGCCTGGCCACAAGGCAACTGGGCGGCCTTTGCATCGAACACTTTTTCCAAGAACCGGACCATTGGAATCGACCCGCCCTCACGGATGAACAGCGGGTCCATATGCCACTCGGATTTCAGCGCGGTTTGCAGGATCCGGAAACACTCGTTATTCGGGTCGCCAATCCACGGATCCGCCCCTTCGCCATTGTACCGGATGGTCATCGTGTTGCTGGTGGACTGCAGCGACGTGAAACTGTCCTGCAAATGCCGCGTGAGCGACTGCTTGATGGTCTCAATGTCCTGGTCTGGCACGATTCGTAACGAAACGCTGGCTGATACACGCGCTGGGATCACTGTGCAGTTGCCTGGACCGGATGCCGTGATTCGATGGATCGTCATGCTAGGATACCGCCATTTCTTCATGAGCAACTCCCGCTGGTCTTCAAACCCACGTTTCGCTACAATCTGGTCATATAGCTCCTCTTCCTGCGCCGTCAACTTCCTCACCGAGTCGTAAAACCCTGGAACCAAGACTGTGCCTTGGTCCGACAACTTGCCGAGTAAAGTCACCATATCCATCGTAGGTTCTCGGAAACAGCCTCCATGAACCCCAGAATGAAGGTCCGGTTTCCCGCTTTCAATCTCAACTGTGGCGTTGATAACCCCGCGCAACCCGTAGTTCAAACAAGGCGTGGAGTCGTCAAGCCAGTACGAATTGCTCAACATGATCCAGTCGATTTTCCCAAGCATATGCCCATGCGTCTTGATCGCATCTTGGAACCCAACACTCCCGCTTTCTTCTTCACCTTCGATCAAAAACACAATGTCATTGTTGAGTTCGCCAGCTTGAAGTTTCTCCGCCGCCGCAAAAATTGCGGCGACAATGGGCCCCTTGTTATCACTCACCCCACGGCCATACATGTACCCGTCTAGTGAAGTTAGATCGAATGGGTCTGTGTTCCATTTATCCGTGTCATCTGCAATAATCACGTCGTAATGGCCATAAAACAGCACCCGTGCCTTGTTGTCGTTACTATTCCCCGCCCCGCGAAAAACTCCATATACAATTGGATTGCCATTCTCAACCGGAATCAACTGAGATTCAGCACCAAAATGCTCCAAAAGAGACCGCAGATACGTGGCACATCGTCGGCAATCCTGCAAATACTCTTGATCATGCCCAGATACAGTTCTATAGGACACAAATGTCGACAAAGTCTTGATCATGTTCTCATTGTCCAATGCAACCACCTCCGCCTTTTCATCCTTCACCTCCCGGCTCGATTCAAACATATCCGAAACATCCCACATTGCAACAGTAGCGTCATTACCACCAGTGATCAACCGGTCCCCCTTGGCAACCACCGTGGCCAAAGTCAACCCTTCATGAGCTCTCCATTGCCCGCGATAATACTTGCGTGGATCCCATTTGGACACAAAATTCCGTGTTCCTCGAAACACACAATCGTCCTTTACTGCCAACGACATGACGTTATCACACCCAATTGTATCCACTCGAAGCATTTGATAAGTTGCTAGATCAAACATCATCACCCTCCCCGACGCCAATCCGCAATACAAAAACGCGTCATGACATGCCATACTCAACACGGAATCTTCGTCAGTTTCAAAAGTATGCAGCAACAACAATTGGTTTTTCAAAGTCGAGCAATCCCACACTTTACAAGCCCCATCTCCACCACCAGTGATCAACAAATCCTTGCCACTACAATGTGTCACCAACATGCTATAAACATACCCATAATGAGCATACTGAACGATATTTTGAGGAGGCACTTCCAACAACATTGCATCGCTACCAGCACTTGCCGGTTCAATATCCTTTTGCGGGTTTTGACGAACCGCGTTTTGTTGAGGAGCCAGTTTCCCACCTGGGCCTTGCGAATCGAAAAATTTGTCAAACCGTCGACTAGGCAGCAAACTTGGATCTGTGGTGTGAGAAGTTTCGTACAATTTCAACCATTGAACCGAAGCGTTTTGAGCACCATAGTAGAGTGTTTCCTGAGATGCAACCCAAGCTGCAGAGAAAATATCCCCGATATCATACACCGAATAGATTGTATAAACTTCTTTGAGTTCCTTCAAATCCCATACTTTGACCAACGAATCACTGGCTCCTGAGAACAAGAACCGTCCATCTGAAGTCAGCACTAGTGTATACACCGACCCGTTATGACCGCGAAGTCTCGAGTGTTCTTCATAGGTATTGATATCGTATACCATAATCTCGCCACTTTCACAGCCAACGTAGATGAATCTGTCGGAGGCTACTAATGACATGACACTACATCCAGTTCTCCATCGATGGACTTGTCGAGGCGTTGCTTTGACTTTACCTTGAGTAGGTAGATATTCTATTGCAAAAGTCAGTAAATTTTTTTTTTCCCCTCTTTCCTCGACCATACCATCTGTATTAACAGATTTATTCTCTCGGCAACATCCTAAAGGAGAACCTCTATCCAATTCACTCATGATCTGAAAATTCAATGAAAAAGTAGAGATGAGGATGGAAGTGTGAGTAATTGGCGCTCTCTTTCTCGAGAAGACTCCCAGCGCGACGAGATCAAAGGAGACCAGACCAAGGGCTAGGAACATTACGCAATCCGATCTTCGATTTCATCAATGAAAAAGTTTTTCCATATTTCTGGGTTTCTATAATCTAAAAATAAATAATACCTTAATGCTTATAATTTAGTAATGCCAGCGTCATCATCATCGTCATCATCATCATCATCACCCCATTCATAACATCGACCATACCACGTACGTTTGAGACATTTTTGCGGCGGTGGTTTTTTAGGAGGTGCAGATGGCTGTTTTGTTTGAGTAGTACGACTACTTCTAGTCGTAGTCGCAATATCAGTTTCCGTAGGCAGAGCTATTGTTGTTGTACCTGTCCCCGGATCAACCGGGCCATACCTCACACACCGTCCATACCACGTCCTCTCCAGGCATTTCTGCGGCTTGGAAGTTGTAGTAGGAGTTGGTGCAGGTGTAGAACTTGTCACCGGTAGCGACGTGATCGGCGCAGGATCAGGATCTTCTGGTGTAACAAACTTCCAATCGAAACAGTCTTTACAAGGAGGAGGCACTTTGCATTCTGCAGTGGTATTCCGTTTCTCCAACAATTCATGAATAACTGTCAAGATTCGATGGTTTCCCAACGAAACGTACCATCCTTCCTCCTTTACCGTATCAAATATACATTGCAACCCAGAATGACATTGAGTCTCCATTGCATACCCACCAATCCAACAAGAAGATCCAGCCCCATTGCACACGCCCATATAAATCGGGTCTGCAGTGTGTCCAAAATTCCAGATATAATCTTCCCATTGTGGAACTCCAGGTGGCATGGGCAAATGCAATCGTTTTGCCGCTAGCAATTCCGGAGGCGCTTCAAATGCTACTGCTGGTAACCCATAAGTGCGGCCAACTAATGAAGATAATGACCCTCCTAATGAATGCCCAACCATCCAAATATTCGCGTCGGGGTAAAACGCTGAAACATTTCGATAAATGTTCAATGCTGCTCGGAAATACCGATCTTCACTATACAATTGTTCCTCCAAACAAGTCTGATCACACGTGTAGGAATCGCCAGTATAGCAATCACAAACTGTATTCCACAGATAACTAATTCTTGCACAACAACAAGAAAACAGCAGATTATCGTTAATCTTGTCGTTTGGAGCAGTGCCACCACCACTATCGAAAATAGCCGCACTGGTCCCCTTGAGAGAAATCACAACTGTACTGTTTGTAATATCAGCGAAAATATGTCCTCTCAACCCATCCTTCATCCATCCAAAGTCTGAGGAATCATGCCATGGATCAGTGACATTTAACCAGTTGTCATGATGCGGCGCGTCGACATATGCGTCTTGACACATGTACGCGAGTTGAATGACAGTTTCGCGGTCTTCTACATCTGGGACTGGAACCATTTCATCAATCCAGTCAAAATTTATCGTGCGAAATGGTCTGGTTTTGCGTGCATAACTCAAAAACCCTTCGACAAAATCCGGGTGCCGTTCGGCAAGCCGGCGAATGCGCTTGTGCTTGCTCTTGAGCTCATACTTCATATTCGAATCATAAGTTGTAATCATATCTTGTGGTACATCAAACTGACCGAATTGCTGGTCTTCTTCTGTATTTTGATGCATTACATGTCGCAGTTTGAACTGTGGAGAAGGCCCATTCTCCTCCCCGTGTCCATGTCCATGCCCATGCTCCACCATACTCCACAATCTCCAGACACATAATAGGACAGTTACACCCACAAGAATTAAACTCCTGAGTCGTCTGCTATTACTTCTTCTGTGAGCTTCGTGGTCAAATATAGTTCCCTTATCATGCTTCATGTCCATAAAAAGGTCAGTGGCAATTCGAAAGGGCAAACAACACAGCCCAAGTTGGGCTAGGCCGGGGGGAGAGCGGGGGCGCGCTCCGTGGCTTTGTTGGGAGCAAAGCTGTTTAAGCCGAAGCGCGCCACATCTGCAGCCGCACGTAAATATATCGACAGATAAAACAGTGATTCAAATTTCGTCATGGTCCAAGCCAAGTGCCTGCGTTGTGGAGTAGACATACTTAATCGACTTATTACAGTTGCATAACGTTGTAGCAATCGAGCAGTTCCGGATAGGTTGTTTGAATTATACGAGTAACACTATAATTATACCAGTCCAACAGTATAGTCCAACTCTGATCTCCTATTGGTTATATTACGTATTGCCTATAGGTATAGGCGTCCCCAACCAAAAAAGATTAATAGCTCAATATTCAAACTTTAAACCAAACCCAGGGGAACCCTAAACCCCATCACTCAACGGATCAAATCATGAGAAGCTTCCAAGCTTATCTCCGATCATTGTCTTCATACACACTCTCTCATGATAAACTTCAATGTCGACATTAACAACTTCCTCTATCAGGTCATGACCCAATTGGGCTAATACATTGCCGTGTTTCTTGCAGGCGAGTGCGCGAATTAAGATCGCTCGCGCAAGTCCGACCTGCGTAAATCTGAAACCAGGAACGTGTAGATATCAGAACGGGCCAGCTCCGTTGGAGCAAGAAAACTCTGCGTCTAGGGAGGCAACTAAAATGGGTCGCTTGGAGATATAGGAGAAACAAGTGAGACTGTTACGGGCTGTAAGCATCCATTTCCCTAATAGTTTTTGTGCTGCAACGGAAAAAACCCACAAAATCCACGAAAAAAAAAACTCTCTTTCTTTTTCAACTATTCCTTTATTTTTTTGCATTTCCCCCTTTTTTTTTTAATCCATCTCTCTTGTCTTTTTGCTTATATTACTTTTACAAATGCTGCAGTTGGATGGAGACGACGTGTTCCGAACAGATGAATCTTTTACGTATTACAATCCTTCGATTAAGGAGGATGACTATGATATAACGGAACATTTGAATATGGACATGTTTGCTGGCACGGATGAACAGAGTCAGCAGAATCAACAGAACCAACAGAACCAACATAACCAACATAACCAACATCACCAACAACTACCAGAAATCAAACTTGAAAGTTCAACCTCATCAGTACCACCCACTCCAAAAGAGTTGTACGAATTTGGGAGAGAAGTAATTCACCAAGACAACACTGATCCAACGATCAACGATTTCGATCCAGCATTATTCCATGACGCTTCAGATTTGAAATATCGACTACAGGTTGGCGAACTGCCATCCAAATCACGAGTCGAAACGCAGATTAAAATCATGATGAATTTTTTCCCTGCCCCACTAGAAACATGCGTACATTTGCCAGCAGACACCATTTCCAAGCCAAAACTACAACTAAAAGAACCTTTCCAGTCAAATCCGGATACTTTAACAATCGAAACTACAGTCGTGTGTGATGGAGAACCCGGCCGACATGCCAACATGTGCACTGGATGTATCAAACGGGAACGGAAACGAGCATTTCGCAAAAAGGTTCGACTACCAGTTGAAGAGGCTCATTGGAGTGAAGACAAGCCGAAAAAAGTCATTGTTTTCAACTGTAAAGAGATTGTTTCGTTTGGGAAACATGTGTATATGGATGTTGGTGGGCGAGTGTTGAGAGGCCGGCAGTTGGAATTACCAATGCGATTGGCTTGTTATTGTCGTCACCACAATGAAAAGAATGGATTTCGAGCGTATTTTGTCGTCAAGGATAGTAACGATCAGGTGGTTGCAAGAGGTAGCACTACTCCGGTGATGATCACTGATGACCATAAAGCTGCAGTCCCACTTAATATTACAGCAAAGGATGATGAAATCATTGGCAAGAAGCGAAAGAATAGCGACATGTTCAACGGCGGTAATAGTAGTAGCAGTAGCAGTGGAGATGGTGGTGGTGGTGGTGGTGGTGGTGGCAGATATTCCAAGATTGAAGATACTCCAGCACCCAGTCGACATCGACATCGATCGGGGAACTCTGTATCTTCATCTGGATTGTCACCACAATCGACATTTTCTGGTACCAGTACAGCTGCTACATCACCTCAATCAAGTTCTGCAGAAAAACCACCAAGTTTGGATACTTTTACATTTACGGCAACGTCTGATGAAGTACAGCAGCAGAATTTGCCCTGTATTGATCGGATTATTCCCAGTTCTGGCCCGATTGTTGGTGGGATTGAAGTGACGATTCTGGGGTCTGGCTTTTGCCATGGGTTGGTTGCCAAGTTTGGTGGAGTTGCTGCTGCTTCGACACATTGTTGGAACGATACTACACTTGTCACAATCTTGCCTCCAAGACAGGTGGCAGGAGCAGTGGTGGTGTCGTTTGAAGGATGGCCAATTGCAGATCCGATTTCAGACGCCCAGACTTTTACATATGTAGATGACAGCGATCGAGCGTTGATTGAAATGGCGTTGCGAGTGGTTGGGTTGAAGATGAACGGGACTGTGGAAGATGCTAGGGATATTGCCAAGCGAATCATTCAGGATCATTTAGAAGGAACAAGTTTGACTACTATTAAGACTGAAGGTGGTGATAGTAGTAACAGCGACATTGCAATGCAGCAAGTTGAGGCTGAAGCATTGTTGATGAAGTTGTTGGACTTTTTGGACATTGAAGACTTTGGGGAATATTGGCCAGCTTATAATTATGCCAACGCCCAGGGTCAAACAATGCTTCATCTCGCTGCTAAGTTGGGCATGGCTGATCTCTGTGAAGCGTTGATCGATCGAGGTGCCAATGTCACTGCGACTGATGTCAATGATATGATTCCACTGCACTTTGCTTGTATGATGGGACATGTTGATCTAGTGGACGTTCTTGTGGAAGACAATGCCGAGTTGTACACTGAACGATTTGACGGGTTGACAGCTATGGATCTGGTTGAGGATGAGCCGCACCGATTATCGATCATGAGCAGATATGACGTGGATGAAGATGATGATGACGAGGATGAGAGTAATGAAGAGGCGTTGGTGCGTGCGGCATCTAGACAAGATCCAATGAGTCGAATCGCGGATTATTTTAATGATTTGCGGGATTTGTATATGCAGAATGATATTTGGAATCGGTTCATGCCGGAACGATTACAAGGTGCGCCGGAGGTAGTAACAAGTCCAGGGGAAGGAGGACAGCCACAGCCACCTCCGCCGTCTTATGATGAAATTTTCCCGGAAGGGACTACCACTCCGACTGTTGATTATAGTAATGCAGTTGTTGAAGAAGAGCAAAAGGTTGTGGAGCAACAGCAACCACAAGAAGCGGTGGAAGAAGAACCAGAAGCAAAGTTTATGCAAGTATGGCACGGGAAACGGAAACAATTGAATAACGACCGAATGTTGTTTTTCTTTTGGCTTCCAGTCTTCATTTTCACTTTAATGTGGATGTCGATGAAGGCGATTTCTTATATGAATGATGCTGACGTGGAAGGAATCAAAGATAAGGTTTTGGCGATTGGCAAGAGTTTGATTGGTATCAAGGATCAAATCACCGCTACGACAAGATCAGCAACGACGATACGATAATATTGTTTTTTTTTTATTATTATTTAATTATTATAATGTTTTTTATTGTTCTCTAATTATTACTTTTTTGTTTATCTGTTTTTTAATTTAATGTACAAGGTATACATGCGACGGTATCACTGTCGGCCATCTTTTCAGTTCCAATGATCAAATCCCTACTAGCGATGATCTGAAGTTCGGCATTTTTCATCGCCTCTGGATCTCCTTTGATACCATGGCTTTTTACATTGTGTTGTTTTTTATGCGCCATAGTTTTGACCAACACCCCATGAACCACTGCAAGAACCTCCTTCATTGCACATTGCAATGGATAGTCTTCACCTTGTTTGATGCAAAACCGATCCACCATCAATGCGGCGAAAAGGTCGCCAGTCCCGGTGAAATACGAATCCAAAGCCGGAAATTCAAACGCAAACGGTTCTTTTCCCTGAGACGATCCAACTGCTGTGATCTTGTTAGAGTTTGGCAATGTTACTGACGACAGCACAATATGAGGCACTTTGTATTCCGTATGCAATACCTCAACCGCCTTTTTGATATTCTCTTTGGAATCCAGCTTAACCCCCGTAAGAATCTCCGCTTCAAATGCATTTGGAGTGACCAAACTCACAGCTCCGGTCTTCAAAATCGACTTGTATACCGGGATCACGCTTTCACTGACATACAACCTACCGTTGTCGCCCATCACCGGGTCCAGCAACCACAATGAATCAGGGAACCGAGATTTGATATCTTTACCAATCTCGCCGACCACTTCCAACGCTTCAGCTGAAGGGACATAACCCGTAAGTAAAGCATTGTACTCAAATCCTTTACTCTTCAACCCATTGTACATATCTTCAATCTCTTGAGGACTGGCTTTTGTACCAGTCCATGATCCATACCCAGTGTTGTTAGATAGCTGGACAGTATTCAAGATATCCACGTTCCACCCTCGGAGTTGTAATGGGAAAACTGCTGCTCGATTACCAACGTATCCATGAGTTACATGAGATTGTACTGACAGGACATTCATGGTGAAAAGTGTGGAGATGTTGGATGAAGCAGAAAGTGGTGAGTCTTTTATATCATTTGAAAAAAATGGGTAATAATAACCGCGCTTAAACCCGCCCGCAGAGTGGAGTGAATGAAATTCCCAACAAGAGTTTACGGTGGGAGATTAAAGATAGTCTTGGCCTCGGCGTTTTTTTTTCCCTCTTCTCCATCTCATCAAAACGGTTTATACCAAATACAATAACAATGACGAGTATAAACGTGGGTTATCCCGTGTTTGCTGCTAGGTTTAAAGATGAAAAGACTTTGGTCATTGGCGGTGGTGGCGGTGAAGGTAAGAATGGAATAAAGAATAAAATTGTATGTGGGTGTGACGAAATGGCACAACGGACCGGGACTAACGTATACTGTAGAGTGTAATTAGTGTGGATCAGGATCAACTGAACGTGGAAAATGAGATTGAATTGGAGGAAAACGGAGATAATCCTACTAGTTTGGATGTCATGGGGGTATGTTGTAGCACAATGGTACTGTACCAGGACTAACCCAGAACAAGGACACTGTATATGCTGGAGTGAATAGAAGTATTGATAGCGTGAAAGAAGGCAAGAATGATCACTTGCGGGTGTTTAGTTTGAAAGAAAAGAAGCAAAAGTACGTGGAACTATGCGAATAAGATGGGCTAACAGCTGGTAGGAAAACACATTCGTTGATTGATGGAGACGCGTACCAAAAATGTACCAGTGTTTTTGGGAACCAATTGGCAGTTGCATCATCCGACCTTCCTGGAAAGCTATACGTCATGAATACGCGGTCAATGAAGCCAAAATTCAAGAAAACTGTGGACGAAAAATCTGGCGAAATCAACGACTTGTCGTTCTCGCCCTCTGGTAAGCGGCTTTTATGCGTAACAGACACAAAGATGATTGTATACGACTCGACAAGCGGGAAAGTTGTATCAACGATTGACCGCCCCGATGCTGGAATGGTGTTTGCAAAGGCGAGGTATATCAATGATGAAGAGGATATTGTTGCAGTGTTAAACCTGTCTGGACGCAAAGGCGCACAATTGGCGCTTTATAACGATGATAATCTGGTCAAGACGCATAAGATTGCCAGGATTAGGGCGGTCACTGCAATGGATGCATCGGAAAGGTTTGTAGCAGTGTCATCTGCAGACTTTTCGGTCATTGTGTTTGGGATCGACTTGACTCGGCTCAAGGAGTTTAAAAATGTGCATGAATTTGCAATCACAGACTTGACGATTTCGGACGATGAAGGGGCATTGGTATCGGTGTCTGCGGCAAACACTGTCAACTTGATTGTTTTGCCGAGCGATGGCATGTTTCACAGTTATAAAGAAACGTTGATGTGGACTCTGCTGTGTTTGTTGCTGTTGGTACTCACGGCGTTTATCTTCCAACTTGTGGTGAAGCGACAGTTGATGGACAAATTGTCGGATAAGTTGATGGACAAGTTGTCGGATAAGTTGACGGATAAGCTGTCGTTGGGGAAACTCAGGCAGGAGTTTAAAGACGCTATACCTGATGTAATTACGGATATTGGTCGACGTGATGAGCCGCACATGGACGAATTATGAAAATTTTAATCCCGGGGGGAAAAACACATTTGTAATTAAATATATCATCTCTTTATTGTTTTTTTTTTTCTTCGTTATCTAGGCTTTACTTTTAGCTCGAGCTATGAGATCTTCAAATGCATTATGATGAGTCTTTGTCCATTCCTCCGGAGTGATCTCTTGTTTGTTGGATGAACTTTTGCGGTTGCGTTCCATTGTACGTTCCCAGTCACGGATTTTTTCAATCAGCTGGCGTTTAGACACTGGGTTTTTGCAGTCCGCGTTGGCGTTCCATAGTGTAACCCATTCTGTATGCCGGTCTTGGAGTTGTTGCCGAGTCCCAGAGGTAGGAAGCCCCATGGTTTTCAATAGCTGCCGCAAATCCGCTTCTTTGTACATGTTGTAGGCGATGAATGCGATTTTCTTGGTCATGTCGTCGTGCTTGGTCTCACGTTTCTGGAAAAATGCTGATGGTTTCGTAGTGGGGCTGGTAGTAGTCGAAAGACAGGATGTGATATGCGTACTTTCAATCTCGGATATTGGCATGCGCTTCATACAGATTGGACATTCGCCAGTCTCTTGGTCTGTTTCCGTCGGTGATTTGTGCTCCACTTTGGTGATCTCCATATCGTCATCAGATCCAGATCCAGATCCAGATTCAGTTTCAGCTTCAGCTTCAACTTCAACTTCGACTTCGACCTTCTGTCGCTTGCGTTTCCTTCGATCGGCCTCCACTTCTTCATCGCTCTCCAACTCTGCCAGTGCAAATAACCTACTTCTCGATGGTTTATACAACTCTATCAACTCCTCCACCACGATATTCTTTCTCAGTGCGCTGGTCTGCAACTCCATTCGACATACCGGGCATTTACTCTCAGTATTCATTGACGATCGGATACACAAGGAGCAAAAAGTATGGCAGCAGGCAGTTAACACCGGAGCCGTCATCAACTCTTTACATATATGACACGTTAATAGTCCTTCGATAGGACCCATGAATGGAGCAGATGTGTGTTTCCAATCGCTAGGATCGGTAATATCGTCGTCTGCCATGGTTTTATGCTTAGCTAAAATAGGTTGAGCGCGTAAATCAACGGGGAGTGTTACTGTGGGAAAGAAATTTGCCTCCCGATCTTTTTTTTTTTTTTTTTTTTTTTTTTTTTTTTTTTTTACTTTACGCGAACAAGACACGAAAAAAAAAACTGGACTTGCCGCGTGTGTAAAGAAGGACAGAATGTGGCTATGCAACAATGTAACGTAGGCTATGGTAATATGGATATGTTTATTGTAATATTCGTCGTAATAGCCGCAATTGTGGCGTCTAGTTTCGAGGAACCGTTTTTCATAAGCGCCGGCCGGCACCGTTGGGTTGGGATTGGGATCAGTCGATATTTCCGTTGTCTCTGATCATTATCCATCTTGATCATCACTTTTTTATTACATATATATCTTACAAATGCCACGGGGTGAATTAAGGGTTGAATCGCCGGTTCGATACATCCCGGCAGATAGAACAAATGATAAAGACCATACGTTAGAAGCTCTGGGGTTGGAGATAGATTCGAGGTTGTTTGTTAATGGTACCCCAACTCCCAGTGAAGTTGATGAAGCAACTGATTATGCACCAAAACCCTTTGTTGATGGAGAAGATAGTTATGGCGACGGTGATACGACGTTTGGAACAGCCTCGAGTAATGAACATTTACTTCTCCCGGCTCCTTCAATATCGAATTACCAAACTCGAGGTCGCAGATCAAGTTCATTCATCTCGTTGAAATCTATCAACGACACGCTAACGAAAATCAAGAATGAAATTGCAGGTAAATATAAACGATACAATGATATTCTGCGCAGAAGGAGCCCTCATGTTTGGACAAATGAGGTTTATTATACAGTATTCAAACCGATACCCGGGGTTACGCCCGTTAGTAGTGGACAACCAGCATCATCAACAGGTGATCAAGAATTCATCTCGGCAGTGGCAGAAGCAAATCAAGCAATTACAAAAGTACCCCCACGACGCATCTCAGCTGGTAGTTCGGGGAGTTATTTTATTTACAACAGTGGTGGGTTCACCATGGCAGTGTTCAAGCCCAAGGATGAAGAACCGTATGGTCCATTGTCACCGAAATGGACAAAATGGATCCATCGGAATCTATTCCCGTGCTTCTTTGGGCGAAGCTGCTTGATTCCTAATAATGGATATATTTGTGAAGCAGGTGCTAGTTTATTGGATCGACAACTGCAAACGTTCATTGTCCCATATACTGATACTGTTGAATTGTCTAGTGATTCGTTTTATTACGACTGGTTTACAAGACGGCAGTACCCAAAAGTTGGCAGTTTCCAGTTGTTTTTGCATGGGTATATGCAGGCTGATGAGTTTTTTTACAAGCACCCGTTGCCAGAGAGTAGAGCAAGACGGGTATACCGGGATGACGAAACGGCGGTGTTTCAATGGACGGATGAGGTGCTGCAGGAGTTTCGACAAGAGTTGGAAAAATTGGTTATTTTGGATTATCTGATGCGCAACACTGACCGAGGATTGGATAATTGGATGATCAAGCTGGAATGGAGTGAGGAAGGGGATGGACGTCGAAAGCCGCACTTGAAAATTGGCGCTATTGACTCTGGGCTGGCATTTCCTTGGAAACATCCAGATGAATGGAGATCGTATCCGTTTGGATGGTTATTTCTTCCGCTATCATTGATTGGACAACCATTTTCTCAACAAACTAAAGACCATTTTTTGCCATTGTTGCTGTCGCCAGAATGGTGGCGAGACACTTCAATTGTAATGAAGGATTTATTCGCCAGAGATGCCGATTTCAAAGAACGAATGTGGAAGAAACAATGGGCTGTTCTCAAAGGCCAAGCGTTCAACGTGGTGGAAACGTTGAAGACAAATGATCAAGGGCCGTTGGAATTGGCGCGGCGGCAACGGGTCATGGTATGGGATGATTTGATGCAAGTACCAGTGAAAGTTCCATCTTTGGACGTTGCAATCAACACACCGATTTTATCATCTTCAGTTCCAGAGGATCACTTGTCGTCGTTCCCGGTGCTGGATGAGTCGTCTCGATTAGGCAGCGGCGGCGGCGGTGGCAGCCGACATGGGCAATCTCCAAAAACCCAGCAGCCTAGACGCGGATCATTGTCACTAGAGCGACGGTATCGACAATTAGACCATGAAAGACTGGAAAGTAATACCAATAATGATCCAGCGACAGATTCGGGGTCGTTGTGGAGGGAGTTGATTAATGAAGATCCGGTGCATATTGTGCCCACATCCAATGACGTGGGGTTTTCACACGCTGAAGACGCCGCTGCAGCAACTCGGCAGGTTATTGTGGAACGGCTCCAAACGGTGAGATCAAAGCCGCCAGTTTTTACATGGTGTTGAGTGGGTTTATCATGTCAATTCGTTAATCTATATATAATGTATGAAAGAAAGAAAAAAAAATATGCAAATGTTTTAGACATGTATTTGAAACACATAGCGTTGGTTTTGTGTCAATAGACGGTGTTTTCCAATTCGCCATGTTTAAACTGGTACACAAACTCGCCGACAGTTCTCCACCGCCTAATGCAACCGTAACAAACGCAATAAGTCTGGAAGATGGCCGACCAGCATACCACCAATGCTGTAAGGATTTGTAGTCTTTTTTTTTTTTTGGAGTTAGCATTGTGTGATGTGAGTGGTAAAAACATACAAGTACACAGAAAGCTGCTTTGAAAAAACCGTCAGTGCCGTGAACCCCAGAATGGTCAACCCGGCTGCCACTTGTGGAGTCGTGAAGGTCGTGGACATGGCATGCTTGAGGTCCTGTGTGATGCTTCTTGATCGTAAACGAGGCATTGTAGAATGTGTGTGTGTTGGTGTTGGTGTTGGTGGTGGTGTGCAAGGTTGCGTATAATGGCCTTTGTCGATGGGTATAGAAAGCCCAGTGCAGTTGAAAGAAAGAAAGCCCAGTGCAGTGGAAAGAAAGAAAGAAAGTAAGAAAGTGGAGCGCAACAAGAACGGGGAAAGAAAGAAAAAAAAACCGTTTTTAATACGAGAGGCGGCCCTTTGGTTTCGAGGGATTATATATATACATGGAATACTGCACAAGCAGAGAGGAGTCGAGTGGGGTGACGTTAATTATTATTCAAAGCAGCTCGGATAATCTTAAAAATCGTGCGTTTTGTAAAACCTACAGCCAGAGGCAGGAAAAGTCTCGCCTTTTGAGACCTTTTAATTACAAATTATTAGGTCGTAAAGTCGCCTGCCATCGGCAACGGGTTTCTCGGATACAAAGAATCATCTATGCATCTCTTACACGTGCCTTGTAATGCGGTACCACATTTACACGCACGCTGTTCTGGAAATTACACTGGGAGTAACCCCTCTCCGCTGATTGGTCCAAATTGTGCTTTCCTCCCAGCGCCTAACTAGTGGACGACAGTTTTTTTTTTACACACACACACACACATTTCATCAAGCGTCATTAATCAAAAAAATGTCTGGTGGTCCGGTTCCAGTGTTCAAGGTATGAATTCCGCACAAGTTTATTCAATTCTAACTCCCGCAGAAATACACCTCAACATCTAAAGGCATCTGGGAAAAGCTACGACAGTGGCTGGTGATGGTCCCAAACCGTTCAACCGGTAACCCAATTGTTCCAATGTTTCGACAGCCATCTCCCGGTTCGCGACCTGAAGCAATAACATATGAGGATCCAATCACATTACCAGCTGGAGATATCGCCGAGAACCCATATTACAAGCGAGATCACCGACGAAACTACCCACAAATTGCGCATTTTGATCAGTCTACTATGGCTGGATTGTTGACGTATGGTAACGCGGCCAACCCACGAATCGCCGACGGGGAAGCTGGTACAAAAGCTCTTGCTCAGGTGAACAGCGGGACAATGTCATTGATCTCAACTCTGCAATCTGCTCCAAAGGATGTCGTTTTGGGCGATATTCTGTCCAAGGACGGTCAACCTCCAATGGCTCCAACTTATAGACCAAAGGCTTGGAAGATTGTGGCTGAACCAGAGTCGGGCATGTACGATGAATCATATCCAGTTCGGTCCTTTACCTAAGAAACGTTGAGAATTGGGGAATTGAGGAATTGGGGGAGATTTGTAATTTATGTTTAGAACGATCCAACAAAAAGTATTAATGCATATGTTTGAAAAAAAAAAAAAAAAATGGCGTAATATATTCGGTCGGCCGACCGTGACACACTGTTGCTTCGGACACCGAGATAAAGTGTATAAAAGGCATCCAAGAGTTATCTTATCTACACAACGCAACCAACCCATTCGCTTTACCATGACTTCTGCCAACCCCACTGCTCATAGCACTGCGATCACCTCGTTCAATTCAAACCATGAGCTGTACGACCAAGTGCGGCCGGGTTTCCGGCCGGAAGCAGTCGAGCAACTAATCAAAGACTTGGGCATTTCCCGAGGGTCCAAAGTCGTCGAATTAGGGTCTGGCACCGGCAAATTCACCAAATCAATTGCCAACCAAGGATTTGACCTGACCGCAGTGGAGCCATCTAGTGGGATGAACAAGTCGTTCAAACGGAATTTCCCCGATATCCCCGTGGTTGAAGCAGGGTCGTACTCCATGCCGTTCCAAGACGGATCGGTCGACGCGGTGATTATCGCCCAAGCGTTCCACTGGTTTGCAGATAAAGAGTCTGTGGCGGAACTGGGCAGGATTCTCAAGCCGGGGACGGGTCGACTGGGGTTGATTTGGAACTACGAGGATGTTGAAAATGCTCAGGTGGCGGCATGGCAGGTGAAATCAAGCGAGTATATCTGGGGATACAATGAAAACGTGCCACAGTACCAAAAGATGGAGTGGCCATTGGCGTTTGAAAACCAAACCTTGTTTGACTTGCCGTATACTGAACACCATTTCCCGTACGACAAGAAACTCGGTCGGTCCGATGTCTGGCCGTATTGGCATTCACGGTCTTATATCACTGCATTGTCCCCACAGGGGCAGCAAAAGGCTCATGATGATGTTGAACGGATCCTGGATGAGAATATTAAGTCAGGAGATGAAGACGAGAATGGATTGTTGACCGCCAAAGCGGCGGTACATGTTGTAGCTGTAAGCCGGAGGTAAATGGGTGATGCGGGCCAGCCGCGCGTGGTCGGTGGTCGGATATTAAGTTACAATTTCATACAATGACGTACTTGAGCAATCGGACAACTAGTTTGTTTATTTTTTATATTTTTTTTTGAATTATATCATATTAGTATACAAAAAGCCCCTCCAGAATTTATACACGCATCGTAGAAAACAACCGTCGTGCAAAGTTTGGTACATTTGGATTGGCAGCAAGAGATCCACGTCTTGAACTAGGTCTTGGAAGCTCCAGCGATTTTTGCTCATATGCAGACAATCTCCGTGGGCCACAAGGTCGGGCTTGTTTTCGATGCAAAGTTCGAATTCTTCTCTGTCGAGAAAACATTAGCAAAAACGCCGCAACCAAGAAACACAAGCCAGTGAAGATTTGGCAGTACAAGAATGGATACTCCATATCGTCTCGTTCCAAAGCCTGCACAATTGGCTCACCAAACACTGTAGCTGTGCCCATGACAGTCCAAGCCGCAGCAAGCAACGGCGGCAAATGCTTCAACCCGACCAATTCAGTCGCCAATGGTGGAATTGCAACAGTACCGGAACTGACCTGCGTCCCTGCCAAAAACGCTAATGCAAGCGACGTGGCGTAGGTTTTGCACGGAATCCACATTGCAAAACACAGGATTGTAGAAGTGAAACATGAAAAAATGGTGAAATTAAACCGTCCAAATCGATCCATCAAATGGCCCAAAAACGGCCGTCCAACTACAACCCCGGCATTCAAAACCGCACTGATTGTAGATCCTTGCTGCTGAGTCAACCCAATAGCAACGGCAAAGTTGGCCATGGAAAACAAAAAGATTTCATACCCCATCATGGTCAAGAACCCCCATACAAGCAAAGTCCACACTTCAAGCTTGTTAAATGCATGCTTGTCGAACAAATCCATCTTTGGTTGAACAACTGTATCTCGAGACTTGATACACAATGCACAGACCATGCAGACGGCAAATGCCATCAACCCGCAGATTCTCTGGATCCATTCAATCGAGAGATACTCAACCATTCGTTGAACCGATAATGAAAAAATAATCCCGCCCATACCAGTACCGCAGGTTGAAATACCATTTGCCAAAGCTCTATACTTGTCAAACCATTGGGGGAGAATCGCCGAGGGTGGGAAAAACACCATACCTAGACCAATTCCTTGTAGTACCCCCTGTGATAGGAACAATTGCCAGTATTCATGAGTAAAAGATGCAGCAACCAGCCCCAGACATTGAAAGGTGGTACCAAGCATGATTGTAGGCCTACACCCAATCCGCTTGACAATCGATGAAATAAACGGAGACATGATCAAACCAATTCCAAAGGTAATTCCCCCGACAAATGCAAATTGAATTTTCGTAGTACCATGGTACTTGTCAGTTTTCAAATAAATGTTCAAAAACACGCCAAACGATGAATTGATACCCCAGGAAAACGTGTTGATCAAAAAGGAAGCAATGCAAACGACCCAGCCGTATCCACCGTCTGGAGCGTCGCCGTGCGTATCATCGTCATCGGCATCGTTATTAACAGCGCCGTTTACCTCCCGCTGCATTTCTTCGTCCTTAATAGCCACAGTCTTGTGTGTTCCTGCTCTATCAGTTGAACCCAAGTCGTCATTGAGTTTGCTGTCTTCGGCTACTGATTTTGCAAGTGTTGACGCGGCTGCGGACTGGCTATCTGATACTGAATTATCCCTTGATTGATTCATATCAGCTGTGTGTTTTGTAGTTTTCTACTAATAAGTGTTGATTGTAATTGCAAGTTAAAGTTGAAGTTAAGTTGAAGTTGTAAAACTGAAGAATTGAAGCCCTTATATTCAAATCGGAAAAGCTTTTTATAGCCTTTTTTTCTCCATTTTTTTTTTTCCAGTGTCCGGGGCTGAACTTTCCCTTTCGACGCAATAACAACTCTAAGCGGTAATAAAAAATGATCTAAATCAAAAAGGCCTGCGCACGGACACAAAGTCAAAGACAAAAAAAGCCGCACGTCGTAGGCTTGCCGGGTTATGCCGCCGCGATTGTATAACGCAAAAGGCGATGAGCTCCGCTCTTGCCGCGCCGCGCCCGCGTGTGAGTCCCGAATCAGGCAGCTGAATCAGCGCCGCCCGGCTCGGTTAGTAAAGATTTCCCTATTCCATCACTAAAAGCCGGCACAAGGCTTACATAATCCAGCGTTACCACCGGAGCTGCCCGAGAATAAATTTAGATCTCTCCAAGCATCGGAATCTAGCACAGTTTTGTACTGTCTCACTCTGTTATACCTACAGGTAGTTTTGTGAGATTGAGGGCTTTGCAGTTTCACCCTGGATTTGTCCCTGGAGATACAATATCGCGTAAAATATAACGGGTCACAGTTTGTTCTCCACCGTTAGGATCTCCCGTTTCCGTTTCCGTTTCCGCGTCCATGTCCACGCTAATCTTACCATGATTTGTGGACTAATATTCTTCTGTCTCTTGCAATGGAACCCTATGCGGACGAGCCCCAACTCCGGCCTTCGGTTATGCTCGGGACAAATACCACTTCACCAACGTACACACTTCACGGGCGAAACTCGATTGAGTCGTCGTATTAATGTACGTATATTCCCAGCCGCACTGTTATAGCGGATATCCGTTTGTAAGTCCGTTGGTCGAAAATTCCCGTTTTTGAAACCATCAAATCTTCATTGGATCATCGCACATGGACAAGCCCATGGCACATTGACTTCATTATTCCGCGTTTCGAAATACCTTAATCAATCGCATCAGCCACGTCCGGATCAGCCGGGTCGGAATACCTCGGCCGCCAAAAATCATATGTTGTGGTTGTGCGGAGAGGTGTTGACGAAAAAAGGGGGAAAAAATGCGCTGACAATTGGGATCAAAGGGCGAAAAAAAATAAAAATAGAAGGCGACAAGTCACGACCCCACCTCTTCTCCGTGTCAAAAGTCTTCTTCATTAAATAAAACGCCATGGTTGATGACAAAATGTCAAAACCCGGGCAGACATTGATCAAGGTATGGGCAATGGAAATTAAAATAAAAAAACTAACTCCCCTTTTTAGTTCAATGCTCTGTGGGTTTCATACGCTCACTCCTTTTTTGCAACATGCGCGTTTCTCGGTGCATTTATCGTTGGCGTGGCTTTACACTATGAAAAGATTGTACAGAATGAACATTTTGGATACCCTCATGAATGGTTCCCTAGTGTTAGTGCTACAATTGGCGACCGATACCCTGAACGGTCAGTCTTCCAAGTGTTTATCGCATTGACCTCTGGCCCACGTTTTGTATTGGTATTCTTGACTTATTTGCTAACTACTCGTCCTGGTGCTATGGCACCAAAAGTTCTTGCCGGTGCTGGTATTGCTAGAACATTGACTTGTGGTGGTTGGACTTATATCACGTCGACAGATGACCACGATTGGCATGACATTTTCATGATCGCGTACATGGTGTTGACTATCCCATGGACTGTGATGCGAGTTCAAATGACTCCAACAGGCACTGACGCACACTACTATCGAAAGCTAGCTGCATATGCCTTCTTTGGTTCAATTATCCCTTTGATTTATTTCTTTATTCAACACAAGGTGCACAAGATTCCAGGTGCTTATACTACATATGCCTTTTTTGAATGGGCTTTGATCATCTTTGACTTGTCTTTTGACGCTTGTACAGTGTTTGATTTCTCATCTTTGGAAATTCGAATTGTGGATAACAAGGGTGTGACTAATGCCACTCAATTCAGTCCAGAGCTTGACAAGGGCACACGAAAACATCATGGATTTAGTTCATGGAGATTTGTCGTCGCTACTTTGTATTCATTTGTGTTTTGGTCGGTATTTACTTCGTTGCCATTGTTGATTTGGTATTTCCCATTGTGGTTCATGGGTATTTCTGGGTATGAAGCGATTTTGTTGAGTGTGTGTGCCCCATTGATTCTGGTGATTCCACAATTGCGATTTTTGTTCAGCTATTTTTACCAATTGCCACTTCTCGGCACCTCTGTGGGTGTCATGGCTTATTTGGTTCACAAGCCACAATATCGGTTGGAATTGGTCGGAGTGGCCACAGCCTGTGCGGCGATTGGTCTCGCGGTGCAATTCTGGGGTATTTCTAGCCGGCAATTTGCAGGGCTACATCAAGGTACTGCATTTTCTCTTGGGTTGATTTTATCATCTATTGCAAAGTTTGCCTTTTTCACCAATAACCCGATTTGGCCAATTATGCATGATGCTAATGGTGGCTGGAACAAGACTGGTATTGCCATTGCTGTCGCTACTGCTTTGTTGTCTACTCGATTGCAACACTCTACCAACCAACCAACTTCTATCGCCGGTCCAAAGGAGTCTGCAGTTGGTGCGGCGTTTGGTGTTGGTGGGTTGATGTTTGCCTTGCATACTTTGTTGTGTGACTCTACTATTCTCACACTTTGGGTATGGGAAGGATACCCAGTTCGAGGACCATTGCCAGTTCCTCATGGGGTGTTGACCCTTGCTGCAATGTGTTTGGGTGCATATCTTGGTGTGGCAAAGAAGACTGTTGTGCCACGATTGTCTGTTTATTTCATTGCTTGTATCGGCGCTAGTATCTTGTACTTTTACAATGGGTGGTTTGGGTATCTTGGTGGGCTGGTGTTGACTGTTCATTTGGTAGCAATCACTCCAACCATTTTGGAATCTGCAGGTCGACACAACCCAGCTGTTTCATTCGGTCTAGGGTTCTTTGTGTTGGTGTTGCTTTACCTTGCTCATGTGTGGGTTGTGGCTTATGCGTTTGTTCCAGGTGGACCAATGCTACGAGAGAGAACTGATTTGGTGCTTTTATTCCAGCAAGCTTGTATTGGGCTTGGATTGTGGGCGAATTCCCGAATCAAGCAGTCTCCGGTGAACAATCCAATCAATGTCAACAGCAACTCGATTTCATTGGCGCGAAAGATCAAGTCTCAGACAATGATTGCAGTTACCATCTTGCTTGCATTGAGCTGTGCAATTGGGTTCAAACGGTTCCACCGAGATGACCCACGGCCGTTCCACGCAGAAGATAAGGTTATGACTGCTGGGATTTGGACAGTACATTTTGGTCTGGATAATGACATGTGGGCGTCTGAAACACGAATGAAGAATGTTATTGAAGAGTTGGAAATTGACGTGATTGGGTTCTTGGAATCTGACACTGAACGTGCGATTATGGGCCATCGAGATTTGACTCAACAAATTGCTGAAGAAATTGGGTACTATGCTGACTTTGGCCCCGGTCCAACTAAACATACTTGGGGATGCTGTCTCTTGTCTAAGTTCCCAATTCTCAACTCTACGCACCATTTGCTTCCATCTCCAGTGGGTGAATTGGCTCCAGCTATTCACGCGACTTTGGACGTGTATGGATCTCCAGTGGATGTTGTGGTATTCCACTCTGGGCAGGAAGAAGATGTGGAAGATCGGCGGTTGCAATCGCTCGGTATTGCGGATATCATGGCATCTAGTTCGAACCCATTGGTATTGCTATCCTACTTGGTTACAAAGCCGCTGCAGGGCAATTATAATACCTATGTGAGTGAGCACTCGGGTATGCATGACATTGATCCAACAGACTGGGACCGATGGTGTGAATATATTCTGTACAAGGATATCAAACGAACTGGGTATGCCCGGGTTTCCAGAGGTACTATTACCGATACGGAAATCCAAGTCGGAAAGTTTAAGATTGATGATAAAACGCCGTCTACGAATAATCGAATTGAGGAAGCTCAGGTGCCGGAAGGGTTGAGATTCCCGCAGTTGTTTAGAGGGCAGGGAGTCCGAGGTCATCAGTACCATGTATTTGACGAGCCACGATATTTCGAGTAGAATATAAAGTAGAACACCATTACACTCCAAAAGTGCTCAAAAAATTAAGGTTTCATAGGTATTACGCTTTTTATAGTGCGGCGGGTTCTGTACCCAATAAAACGCGCGCCACCAGCACGTTGCATGCATAATGTTATTATTATTATCCGCCATATGGGTTTGGTTGGCTGGGAAACGATAATAATAAAAAAAAAAAAAAAAAAAAAAAAAAAAAAAAGAAAGGCGTGCTAATAATCCCCTCTTGTTACACCAGCCCTGCTTTGCTTCCCCTTTTCTGCTCAAAAAAACCACTCACCCCACTAGACCTAGGGTTATAAAAATTTTCTTGTCTTCACCACATTCACATCCACATCGAGACCTGTCATAACCATTTCCATCTTTTATCAAAATATCATTATCAGACGATGGATTCTGTCGGTATTAAACGGCAGATTCTTGTTCTGTTATTACTAGTGGTATCAGTCGCATGTGCAGACACCTCCACCACCAACAAGGGCGGCATCGTTTCAAAATTGAAAAACTACTTTACAAACACTGATTACAAGCAACAAGCGGAACTGCAGTTTCCATTTGAACTTGAACATGAAGATGAACCGTTGGCAGTGGATTTGAGCCAATATGAAGATGAAACAGTGTTGCGGTTTAACTGGACCACCGCTAAGGAATACAAAAAGTTCATGTCTGCAACAGAAACATTGGTTCTTGATGTTTGGAGTTGTAGAGAGGATTCGGCAGACGTTCGGATTAATAAACGACGAGTGCGCGATTTTTTGAAGCTGCTTCCAAGAGGAATGCGCCAGGAATCGCGACGAGGAGTTTATATCGACGATTTGCAAAGAGCTGTATTGGCTACTATTCCATTATCATCAAAGGGGCAATTTTTTGATGAATACCGTGATTTGGAGGAGATTAATAGTTGGATGTGCAAGCTGAAAAAATCGCGAGTTGAGTCGATTGGCAAGAGTTTTGAAAACCGGGATATTCAATCTATAACTATTGGCAGAGGACCTTTGCAAGTTGTTGTGACCAGTGGACTGCATGCAAGAGAATGGCTCACGATTAGTTCGTCGTTGTATGCGCTTGAGCAGCTGCTCGACGATGAATTATTGTCGCAAGTGAGTATCACTTTTGTACCGGTTGCGAATCCGGACGGGTATGCATATACCTGGGTGCAGGATCGACTGTGGCGCAAGAATCGACAAGCAACGGGTGTAGCCATGTGTTCAGGGGTTGATTTGAGCCGGTCTTTGTCGTGGAGCGAGGAAGATTCGAATAATGTTGCTGTTACTGCATGTAGTGAACGGTTTGCTGGGAAAAAGCCGTTGCAAGCGGTTGAAGCTGAACGGGTTGCGCAATTGGTGAAGAATGCGAATCTGTATATTGATTTTGCGTCTTATACGCAACAGTTGGTTTCAATGGTGGGGAGTGAAGATTTGTCTACTCATATTCGACGGCGAACTGGGCGGGATTACCAGGTTGTGTTGAATTCGGCGGGGGTTTATAACAGTTCAGAGGCGATGACTACTGCTTATCAAGTGAGAATGCCGGATGTTGATGGCCGTGGTGTGCTGGCGCATCGGAGGAATATTGAGCCAATGGGGAAGGAGTGTTTGGAGATTTTGAGGATTTTGATCAATGAGCAGTTGTAAATATGAAATTGGTTGAAATATATATATATATGAAATATGAACATGAATATGAAGGAAAATGGTTGTACGTAGGGAAATGAAAAAATTGGAATTACGCATGGTACGTACAATTTATCCAAAATCGGCGGCGAGAGGGGATGCGACCATGTCTGTTGTGACAGGTTGCCGCGGAAAATGCGGCGCGCTTACCGTTCTGGACGATAGTATCGCCATTTCGAACCACTGCCATCGTACTAAAGCAACTGTTTGACTAGTATGGAGACTGTCTTGCCGTCTGCTATATCCTGACTCTGTGACGCCACCAACCGCGTCAATTTTAAGCGCCGTGTTAGACCCACCAGTCCATTGTAACGTCTGCGCGCGAGTCCGTACCGCAGGGGTATATAAACCGAGCAAAATCCCCCTGTTCTCTTCTTCTTTCCTCGTCAAAGCTTTCGCAGCTTTGGGTGTGGGCGATTGTTGTAGGTGTCTACTAACTTGTATAGGCTGGGGGCTACCTTACAGTAATAAATAAAGATTTTACAAGCTTCGTAGGACTGACGATCGCTCGATTTGTAAGAAAAACAGTCACAAACTAGCGCTCTACAACGAAATACCAAACCCTGGTCAATTGTAAAGTTGCGCGCGTAGTTCATCCAAGACCTAACCCTTGCTTGTCTGTCTGTCTATATAAACCGAGCAAGATCCGCATTCTTCTCTTTTTCTCTTTTCTACTTATCAAGGCTTTCGCAGCCAGAAAGCAGTTCTTCGCCGAATGTATCCCTTGAAACGAACGGAGGATTACGAAGAAATAAGTTCCAGATTTTTAATAAATAAATATTTTCAAAAGCAAACGCTGCGTAGTCTGAAAGGTACAGAACGATCTGTACATGAACAATAGACGTACTCACTAGAACTCAAGATAAACGCTCAACCCTGACGCAATTGTTACACATGTTAGGTTGTCATAACACGCGCTAATCGAAAGCGGATACCCTAGCCTGCTCATCCGTCTATATAAACCAGTCTCAATCCGCACTTTTGTTTTGCTTCTTCAAGACTCTCGCAGTCCAATAATTTCTGTGATTAGGCTTTCTACCTTCTTAATAATGTAGCTGTTCAACCATTTATATTGAAATAAAACCTGTTTAAAAGCAAACCCCGTAATTCTGTGCCGTAAATATCATGGGCCCGACCAGAAGTCTATATAAACCGAGTAAAATCCGCATTTTTCTTTCTTTTCAAGGCTTTCGCAGCCGTCTGGATATTGTAGCCACGACAGTCTACGTAAATAAATGTTTCAAAAGCAAACGCTGTGTAGCCCGAAAGATACAAAACGGTTCATAAATGAACAGTATCCGTTCTCACTGTAACTCAGGTTTAAACCGCAAAAAAACTCGACGCAATTGTTACAGATGCTAGGTTGTCATTACACGCGCTACACGCTAGTCGAAAGCGGACACACTAGCCTGCTCATCCGTCTATATAAACCCGTATTAATCCGCACTTTTTTGTTTTGTTTCCTTCAAAGCTCTCGCAGCGGCAACTTTCAACGCCACGCTTAAGTCAATTTCGCGTCAATAGAGATCTCTTCATCCATTTATATTGAAATAAAACTAGTTTAAAAGCAAACCGCGTAATTCCGTTAATATCCTGGGCCAGACCAGTAGCCTATATAAACCCCCAAAACCTCGACGCCATTGTTACATATGCTGAGTTGTAATTACACGCGCCAGTCGAAAACAGATGCACTAGCCGTCTATATAAACCCGTCTCAATCCGCACTTTTGTTTTGCTTTCTCCAAGACTCTCGCAGTCTTTACCATCATAATAACCATGATTGAACTCTCTATTCCGTAACATTACTTTGTAGGCAGTTGACTATTTATATTGAATAAAACATGTTTAAAAGCAACCCTTCGTAATTCCGTGATGTAAATAGACTGGCCAGAAGTCTATATAAACCGAGCAAGATCCGCATTCCTCTTTTTTTTTTTTTTTTTTTTTTTTCTACTTATCAAGGCTTTCGCAGCCAGAAAAGCCTTTGTCGATATTCTCTGGCGAGATAAATTAAATTCTAGAGTTTTAATAAATAAATATTTTCAAAAGCAAACGCTGCGTAGTTCTGGAAGTTACAGAACGATGCGTACATGAACAATAGACGTACTCACTAGAACTCAAGATAAACGCTCAACCCTGACGCAATTGTTACACATGTTACGTTGTCATAACACGCGCTAGTCCAAAACAGATACCCTAGCCTGCTCATCCGTCTATATAAACCCGTCCTAATCCGCACTTTTTTGCTTTGCGTTCTTCAAGACTCTCGCAGTCCAGCACTCGATTTACATAAATGTCAGTTCCTTCTCAATAGTGTAGCTGTTCAACCATCTATATTGAAATAAAACCTGTTTAAAAGCAATCCGCGTAATTCCGTTAACATACTGAGCCAGACCAGTAGTCTATATAAACCTCAACAAAACTCGACGCAATTGTTACACGTGCTAGGTTGTCGTAACCGCGCTAGTCGAAAGCGGACGCACTAGCTTGCTCAGCCGTCTATATAAACCCGTCTCAATCCGCACTTTTGTTTTGCTTTCTCCAAGCCTCTTACAGTCCAGCAAATTCCAAAAAGCCACTGCCATTGAAAATATTTTAGCTATTCAACCATTTATATTGAAATAAAACCTCAAAAGCAAACCGCGTAATTTCGTGCCGTAAATATCATGGGCCCGACCAGAAGTCTATATAAACCGAGCAAAATCCGCATTTTTCTTTCTTTTCAAGGCTTTCGCAGCCAGAAAGTTAAGTCCTTCACATTTCTTCCCATTTATACGATGGAAGATTGTTATTAACTTCCAGATTTTTAATAAATAAATATCTTTAAAAGCAAACGCTGCGTAGTTCTGGAAGTTACAGAACGACCCGTAAATGAACAATAGACGTTCTCACTGTAACTCAATATCAACCCCAAAAACCTCGACGCAATTGTTACATATGCTAGGTTGTCATTACACGCGCTAGTCGAAAACAGATACACTAGCTTGCTCATCCGTCTATATAAACCCGTCTTAATCCGCACTTTTGTTTTGCTTTCTTCAAGACTCTCGCAGTCCAATAGCTGGTATAACGGTTATATACCACGGCAAAATTGTACTTATTTAACTCCTCATATAAAGAATAAAATCTGTTTAAAAGCAAACCGCGTAATTCCGTGCCGCAAATATCCGTTCTCACTGTAACTCAGGATAAACCCCAAAAAAACTCGATGTAATTGTAACACATGCTAGGTTGTCGCAGCCGCTCTAGCCGAAAGCAGACGCGGACGCGGACGCACTGGCCTGTATGTCTATATAAACCCGTCTAGATCCCACATTTTCCCCTCCCTTCTCTTCAAGATTCTCGCAATCAACTTCTGCTAGACCTTCGAACACATTTGCGTGCCCACTGTGGGCAACTCTATAAAATTATGAATAAAAATGAATTTAAAAGCAACGCGCTTCTATTTCGGTAGACCTGTTCCATTACAGTCCTGTACTCTGTAGTTTTGAACAGTCCAATCGCCGAAATATCCTGGATTACTCCCTTATTATTTCCGTCTCTTCAAGGCAATAGTTCGCAATGAGATAGCGCCCTGACCTAAACAACGTATATTATAAACATAAGCAGATCAATATCACGTAGACTGGCATATATACAAGGACCAAAATAATGCCGTAAACTCCACAAACCAAAGATCAAAACCCATTCAATGGTCGCATTAGACATGTCCTGCCGCGGACAGTGCGGCGGCTCATACGATTGGAAAAAAAAAAAGCTCATTAAAAAAAGAAAAAGGTTACACATTTCAATACTCCATAAACTAAAGATAAAACTTTCTCTTGTCGCGATCCATATCTGCACGATGTTCCCATTGCACCTCCTCCTTGATCCCCTTTTGCACACGACGCAATTTCAGCGTGAACTGCGGCCCCAGCTCCTGCAATCCAACCTTCTCTTCATTCTTAAACTTGTATCGATGACGTCTAAAGAAGATGAAATCACGTTGATTATGCAAAGTGACGACATTTCTGCCCTGGAATTCCGGTTGTTGTGGGAATAGACTCTGGAACATACGTCCAACAGTATGACCCAACCGGGTGCTAAAGTTGTTCAAAATTAACTCTGGAATATGTCCAGTGGCTCGTCCATGGCCCCGGATCCGTTCTCCCATGACCAATGATGTAATGCTAAAGTAAAAACTAGGCCCCTCAGGAAGATGCATAAACGTGAGCCCATTCACCAGCTTCTTGTCTTCGTTGATAACCACCACGTCAGTGTACCCCCGGTTGGCGCAGAATTTGGCAATATCCTTCATTTCAAACTGTTCTTTCCGTTTGACAAAGTTGGAATTTGGCAGGATTTCCAGCAACAAGTCGCCAAACTCGTATGCTGCTTTGCGGGCATGTTTATTAGTGGTGACGAGGATCTTTGGTGGCTTCCCATCTTTAAAGTACTCTTCAAATTCATCCTCACCTTCGACTTCTGTGTTGACAGTTTCGTCGAATACTCGTTTCGATTCAATAGTTTGAGTCACGTTTTCCTTCAACCGTTCTTCTTTCAATGTCGGATCTTCTGCTTCTTCTTTGGCTCGTTCGTGACGGTCCTTGTGTCGGGTTTTGTTCTTTTCATGCCGGATACTGGCAAAGAGTTTCTGCCGCTGTATCTTGTTTTTCACTTGAATCCGTCTAGTCTCCTTTTTTTCTTCCATGTTGTGGTGGTGGTTGCTGAGTTTTTGAGAGTGAGTGAGGAAAAGATTGGAATTTTTTTTTTTTGCACTGTGAGGCTGAATAGGGAATATTTTTTTTCCCTCCCAAGTGGTTGCCACGGTAACGCGCAAAAGTGACGCGCGCAGCCGGTGGGTTTATTACAAGTGAAAAAAAAAAAAAAAAAAAAAAAAACAGGACAAAGTAGAGAAACCTTCCGGCTTCGGTTTCCAAGGGTGGTTTGTTCATAGGTTAGCAGGAGCTGCATGTTGGTGTTCTAGAGCGAGAGGGTTCGAAAAAAGTGAGCTCGGTTGGTGGACAAATCTACCAGAATCCGAATTGCGTTTTATCGCCGCATATCCTGCGGCCAGAAGAGCAAAGCAAGAATACCATTTTATTATCTACTAGCAAATGCATGCAAAGACTTTTGCTTACACCTAATTCCCACTGCCATTTCCATTTCCATTTCCATTTCCGTTGCCATTACCATTGCCATTACCACCGGGACACCCGATTCTTAGCGATCTAAACTCCGGACCCTTGAACCTCACCAGCCCAAAGTCAATAAACGGCATCTGCATTCTGGTATGTCGCCATTCAACAATCCTTGGAATCCAATCGACCAAAATCCCATGGACCTGCTTCAAGTGCGGCAAAAACCCAAGTGGGTTGATCTCCTGGATCATAAACTCAAACAGAATGAAAAACTTGTGGAATGTGTGTGCGTCTTCAAAATACTCGTAAACCCCGAATTCATACATCCTTGGAATCGATGTCACTCCGTCGTTATGCTCACCCCATTGACACTGCTCCAACGCTTTGAACATTCCCACCTCGTTGGAAAACCATTCAAACGGCGCTTGATCAAACCCAAACAACTTGAGCACCATTTTCTCGCCATTTCGAACCCCAGGAATACTAACAAGACTTGCACTGGCTTTGTAATCATACAAGTTGCGGTGTTCTTCATCTCCTTTGGTGCCGTAGTACATGGTTTTCCGCAGGCTCTCGTGGTAGGTAATGTCGGATTCGTGGATGCGGTAAAACCTGGACTGCTCGGCGTATTCAAACTCTTGAATCAGGCTTCGCTGTTCAGAGGATTTGTCCCATTTCCCCGAAAGATGGATAGCTTCATCGTGTGTTAGAAAAGAGCCATTACTTCCTAGTGGTTGGTATTGAGGGATTACCGCCAGTCGTTGCCACAGGTGCCTGGCCTTGTACATGGTTGGTGATAGCGAGAGAGTAAAAGCCGTCTAGCCCGCCGCAACAGATTTAAATCCCGGCGCTTAGCATTTACGGCAAAAGAAGCGGATAAATCTGAATTAGACGCGCTCTGCCCAATGATGTAATGGGTTAAGCTGGAGATGACTAAGCGTACAGCAGCCAATAATATCTCGAATCCCCCCGCTGACCAAGCCCCGCACGAAATTTCCGGTTGAATTCGACGTGGGGGTGGCTTTTTGAGCGGGATAGATTCCAGGGTTTTAAATATCCACACACACTCCCTCCTTTTTCTCTTTCATTCCTCCACGTATCATAATTAGTATGGTTCAAATTATTAAAATCAACAAGCCATTCTTGGAACCTCACTGTCGGTTGGGTGAAGGCCCAATTTACGACTCTCGAACCGGGATCTTTGCAATTGTTGATATCATCGGCAAGGCGGTCCATTGGTGGGACTATACCGCGACAGATATCGCAACTACTCACAAATGGGTCAAGGCGAATACCTATTTGGGATTCCTTGGACTGACTTCTACTCCATTGAAATACGTGGCAGGAGCGGAATTGGGGTTTGCAACTATCGATTTGTCCCATGCTGAAGGTAAAGGCGAGTTGGTTGAGGTAGAATATATCAACAAGGTGCACACTGAATCGGATAAAATGCGATTCAACGACGGCATGGTGGATCCAAGAGGTAGAGTCTTTGGTGGTAGCATGTTTATCTTTGGAGAAGCGAAAAACACAAAGGGAAAGTTATATCGGTACGATCCAGCTGATGGAAGCATGAAAGTGTTGGTTGAAAACGTCGGTACTGCCAACGGGCTTGGGTTTTCTCCAGACAACAAGCATTTTTACTTTACAGATTCCGATGCGTTCAAGGTCTATCGGTACGAGTATGATGTGGAAACCGGTGATATTAAAAACCCAATTGTTTTTATTGATTTGACGCATGGACCAGACGAGAAACGGATTGATCCAGACGGATTGGCTATTGACAGTGAAGGGAACATCTGGCTTGCAGTATGGGCTGGTAACAAAGTACGCAAGTATGCGCCATCTGGCGAAGAGCTCGTGCAGTATGAAGTCCCAGCATCTAGAGCGACATGTCCAACGTTTGCAGGACCAAAGTTGAACGAAATGTTGTTGACGACTGCCCATTTGCAGTCCAATGATGCAAGTTATGTTTGGCAACCGTCTGAAGATCTTGGAGGTGAAGTGTTCCGATTGGTGTTGGATGGTGTCCAAGGATTAGACCGACATGTTTGTCCACTAAAGTAGATGTATGACATGTTTGTCCACTAAAGTAGTTGTATAACCCTGTTTACAAATAGTTCAACAAGCTCGTTTTGTTCTGTACCTCCTGTGCGTAATTGCCGTAGTTTGACCAATGCCACATCGCGCCGTCCTTCAGCGGTTTGTTCGCGTGAGACTTCGGGGTCATTGAGGATGGACACGATGGTGACTAGATGGATTCTGAGTGCGTCGAAGGTGAGGTAGTGTTGGATCTGGGTGTCTTGGAGGATTCGAGTGTATGGGGATGGATCTGTTGGAGGTGGAGTTGCTGTTGCTGTTGCGGGTGGATCTGGCGGCGGTGGTTGTTCATTCACCGGTTGGCAAGACTCTTTATGCGACTTGTAACATTGTAAAGAACAATACGGCGTCTTACACCCAGGACATTTATACTTAGACTCGCTGTCGTTGCATATCGAACACACCGTCATGACTCTGTTAAGTTATCTGGTTGGGTGGGTTTGAAATTTCTTTCAGCTACGGAAGTTCTAGCCGGGATCGGGCCGGGCCGTGACGGGGATTTGTGTTATAAAATTGATGACAGTTCCGCTGCTTTTTTTCTCAACAGCATCAAACATGTTCGCATTACGCACAGCAGTCAGGAACCAGAGGGTTTTCACTCGCGGAGTTAAAACGATACCAGAATGCCCAGACCCGACTTTCGATACTGGGTGTACACACTGTATGCCTGAAGATATGAGCAAGTTCCCCGAGCCGGAGAAACCGATTCCACCAACACCGTTCCATACTCGCCATGTGGTTGTTCATACCGGGCATAGTGACTGGCCTAGTCGGCTGCAACAAGAACCCGGCTCGTTGATCTCGTTACTAACCCCATTGCAACGCAAATACATGGCTGAGATGGGTAACAACCATGCATTGTTGATACACAACTCGGATTTGGAGTTGGGTGGCGCGCATATGTATCCGGAGAATCTGCATTTCCCGGAGATTCGACAGGACCAGGTGGACGAGTTTGCGAGTAGTGTGTTTGGAAACGCTCCGGAAGAATCGAGTTTAGGTCCACAGCGGATTAAGAACGCAATGATCCTGGTGTGTGGACACATGTCGCGGGATGAACGGTGTGGGATAATGGCACCATTGTTAGTGGACGAGTTGAAAAGGGTGTTAACGAGGTGTGGGTTGTTGTATGATTCGGAGAGTAACCCAGATGGTGTGCTTGTTGGCAAATGTTCGCACGTCGGGGGCCATGCGGTATGTTATCCAGTTATTCCTTTGATAGGGCAGAAAGTACTAATCCAAGAATAGTTTGCTGGGAATTTGATCTACCACGATGGAAAGGGAGGCCAGCCGATCTGGTATTCAAAGGTATTCCCACGGCATATCCAGGGGATTATCCATGAGACAGTGATGAATGGGGTTGTGATTTCCAGTCTGGCTCGAAAGTAGAAACTGTAGATACTTAATTTTAGACTTAGACTTAGTTCCAACGGCTTTTTGTACTGTACCCCAGTGACGTCAGTATTGGTGGAAGGTGCGCGCGCGGTGCGGAAAATGAAGTGACCGCACGCAAAGACCGTTTCGTTATCACTGCTTTTTTTTCCCTTCTCACAAAATTCCTTCTTTCTCTCCTTTTTTTTTTTTTTTTTTTGGTAAAGACATGGGATCGTAGCTCAAATCATGGTCATGACAATGCATACTCCTGGTCCTGGCGCAGGCCAACGAACCATGTCGACAGCGAGTGCGAATAGTAGCCCGGTTATCACATCGCCGTTGGAAGAATGGACAAGGTTTTTGGATTCTCTCGAGCGGGACCTGCAAGCGAAGGATGATGGATATGGAGGAGACAAAGACTTGATGGTGATGAGTTGCTGTGGTGGTGTCATCTCTGGAGATGCTCCAGCCACAGGCACCGGAGATACTCCAACCACCGTCGACACCTGTGAACTATGCCACGCGGAAAACGGAAGGATGATAGTGGTGGACCCGCTGCGGCAGATATACCAGAAGGTCCGCCAGCAGAGATTGCGGTTAGGTGAAAAGCTGCTATCCGGAGATCTGAACAGTATTGGCGGAGGGGGCGCATCAATTGACGACTCGAACGTATCCATAACCAGTACAGATGCCGCGTCATCGAACCTGGATTATGACCTGATCACCACGCCACGAACCCTGGGCAAGCAGGAGGTGGAGAAATCCGGGTTGATTGATCTTTTCAAGCGTGCGGCAAGTACTATAGGTCCGCGGCAATCAGGTCCAATATCAGAAGCGTCGTCAATCACCCCGACTGTTACAGGAGGGAACTCTAGCTCGACGAATTCGATCCGGTCAGCCACATCGTCGAATCCGAACCTGAACACAAATGCAAACGCAAACCCAGCAGTGCCTGTGCCACCGGCGACTCCACCAGTATCGAAACTAATGACCCAGGATGTGAACCTGATGGGCACGCAGCTACCGATGCTTCCTAGCCATATGGTGCCAGACCACGAGAAGCGCGAATCCAACTACGGCAAATGCTTCCCCGTGTATCGCAAACAATTCCAACACTCGACACAACCACGCACGATCTTCCGGAGCAAAAAACAAAAGACATTCAGCACGACAATCTCACCGGACGGGTCCAAGTTCGCGTTGTGTAACAGCATCCAGTTCCAGGTGTTTGCCATCCCGCAGGACTTTAACGACCCGCCGATTTTGCTGTGTGAACCAGAGTGTCAGGACGATTGGGGGGATTCCCCGATGCTTTCAATGAGCATGAACTTTGTAGCAGTTGCCGGCAAATCAGGAATCATCCGCATCTACGACTTTCAAGCCCGCGTACTGTTCCAACAGACCCTCAAAGTGGAGATCCACGCCATGGCCCTGAGCCCGAACGACTCCATGCTAGCGTTTGCGGTATATGGGCGGAACCCACTCACGGAATCTGAATCCACACCCATGATCGCACTGCACGTGCTCTCACCGCAATACAACTCGTCCACGGATTCGTACACCCTCACAGACCCCGACTCGGCCGAGAAGCAGAAACTGCGGGCCATCTCCATCGTGATCCCGTACCAGGACGTGATCTGCCTGGTAAAGTTCTCACCTGACGAAATGTTCATTACATGCGCAACCCTCGCCGAGTCCCGGTTCATGGTGATTTCGCTCGCCAACCGGCGCGAACCTCGCCTGGTGATGAAATCGTCGCGCAGAGTCGACCCGGACGACGAGTACGAGGGCATTACATCGCTGGGGTTCTTCCCGCCCACCGCCAACCGGCACCAGTACATGTGCGTGACGTCGTCGGCAGTGTACACCAGCGCGCCGCCGATCGTGCTAGACACGAAGCTGTCGACGCCATCTTCATCGTCCGCAGCGTCGTCGTCCACGGGGTCGCGATCGCCGGCGCTGCTGATGCGGGTGGATAAAGTTGGCTCACGCATCCACAATTCAGCCGTCTCGCCTCGCGCTGACTCCATGGCGTTCCTGGACAAATCCGGCGTCGTGTACGTGATGCATGCCCCGGGTTTACTCCCCGACCAACGACGTATCGCCGTCGCTACAGAAGTCGCAGCCGCCCCGGCCGCAACGAGTGCGGCGGCCATGCAGTTTTCCCCCTCAGGACAGGTCCTGGTGGTGGTGGACAGGAGAGGTGTGCTGCATATCCAGGATTACGGCGCGGGGAATCCTCAACAAGCTGGCATTGGGAAATGCAGACTCCTGGGTTAATGAAAAACCCCACACAAAACATGATAACGATATAAACGAGACTTTAATAATAATACACTAATACACACGCTAAAACACACTTCGGATCCGCATATCGGCGATTTTCCGCTCAACCTAGACAACTGTTAGCAACCTTTTCTCTTTTTCCTCTCTTTCTCTTCTCGTGGATACATACATCTCGGATCGTCCGGTCTCCAAGTTCCGTGGCGATATACTGCTGCGTGTCCACCGGCAGCGCTGAAAACAACTCGCACAAATCACCATCAACAGTGGCCTTGACTGGGGCGTAGTACCCACGGTACACCAGGTGGTCCCGCCCCACCACCGACACGTTGTCAGCCTCCCCCCGCATCAACTGCTCAAGCTGCTGGAAGAACTGCGCGTCTTCCTTCGTCGCGATGGGCACCATGGCGCCAATAGTCCCCTGCAGTCCGCCATAAATCACTGCCTCACTGCCTCCAGACACCAGACTCGCGCGACAGACCGACACAATGCTATCACCCACGTGGAAATGCGACTCCAGGTCCACCCGGTTGGCGCTGCTCCCATTCAGCGTCGGCGTCTGGTTCCTCAGCATCACCCCGTGTGCATCCTCCTCGGCCAGCTGTAGCGCAGAATCCGGTGCCCGGGCCATGAACACGTTGCCGAATCTATCGCCACAGATCGTCGTCGCCGAGTCCAGCATCACCGAGCACGTCACATGCCGAGGGATCGTATCGTCTGCGAATGGGACCAGCGCACCGTCGGTATGCTTGTACACGATATACGTCACGCTGTTCTTCATATCCCCCACAACCACAAAATCATCCACCGCGTTCAGCGTCGTGATGGTTGACATGTTGGGCAAATGCAGCTCGTTCTTCCGCAGCAGCTGCTTCTTGCCGATATCATACACCCGGACAACACTCCCCACCGCCACCAACAGCCGGCCGTGGAACTGCAGCATAGCCAGTGGCGCTTGTTCCACCGCCGTGTCGTGCATAAAACCCAGCTTCTCGCCGTACCCGCCTCGTAGTCTATACAGCTTGATCAACCCAGTCGTGCAGCTCCTGGGAAGCATCACCTGGTCTTGCGCCGCACCCACCGCAAGATACTCAGTGTCGTCGGTATCAAACAAACACGCCGCCACGCTAAACGCGGCTTGGTTGCCCGACAACAACTCAGTGTGCACCACGGCACCGGCAAACGGGTCGACCACTTGCACACAACTCGCCCATGCGCCAGGCTTTTTCATATCCACATCCCCCACATCCACCGTGTTATTATCCGCCTCAACTACATAATAACACCGTGGAGACCGAGAGGCGCGAGTCATGCGGCGCGGCGTGTGCCTCAACGCCACCTCATACTGCCTCAACTTATCAGTCAAATCCGTGACGGTGAAAATATGCAACAAGCTCCCCTTATCCACAGTCGTCTCTACACCTAGCACCGCGTTCGGCATTGCCGCAGACACCATTGCCGCAGCATATTTCAGCTGCGGCAGGTCCACCGGCGCCATGTCGAACATGGACGAAGACGTCGTCGCCGTGGTATACCCCAGCCACGGTTTCGTCGACAGGGCAAGAACAGCGTCTGACCCGGACCCGCTTTTCACCGCAAATAGCTTCAACTCCCGCGGCCCCAGGAACCGCGTTCGGGTATCGCTCAACTGGCCGGAAATCGGGTCCAGCACAGACACAATATACACCCCATTGGACAACCCAATGTGGAGATACTGCACAGCCCGTGTGCCATCGCTTGACTGCATGTGTGAGATCAGAATATCCGTCGGAGTTGCTGTCAACGCCTGCACAGTCAGCGGCTCCAGTGTACTCCCCAGGTCCAAAGACATGATTCGAAGCGTGGAGTCTGCGCATCCAATCGCCAAAAACCCGGCTCGAACCCTGCCCTTGGGGATATCCCCAATGCTCAAACATGCAATCCCTCCAGGAACACTCACTCGGTCTTGATACTCGTTCAAACTCCCCTCGTCGTCCACCTCGAAATACACCACCTGGTTAGTGTTCAGTGAGATGGCCACCTGGTAGTTATTACACGATGCATGAATAATATACTCAGATTCCCCAGGCGTCCAATTCGTCACCTTCTTGTCGTTCCCGATCAACCGCACCCCGTTCGGATGCACCTGGAGGAACGAGTCCCGCCCGACTTGATGCACCGCCAATGTCCTCACTCCCGGCTCAATGCCTGTATTTTTAACCTCGCCGACTTTTTCCCCAATCTCCAGCACAATCGTAGACGTTGCAAACGACAGAACAATGTATTTATCCACCGTGTCGTCGGTATGCATCCGCATCGTCCAAATCGCCATGGGATTGGCCGGTAGTGACGTTGTCGTAAGCATTTTCGCGGGCAACCCATACTTTAACGTTCTAAAAGACGATCGATTCCCCTGGCCCGAAATCGTATGGATCTGTGGTGTATCATCGTGGGACAAATTCGCAACGTCCACGCCCATCAACGCATCCAACGAATTCAACGACGAAACCGGGTTGATATTCTCCGTTTCAATCCTCTCAAAATACGACACTTCTTCTTCTTCTTCGACCTCATCTTTTGAACTAAACACCGTCGTATCATCGTTATCCCCTAGATCCAAAAACTGATACACCTCATGGTTCCCAGACTCGTACGCCGCGAATAAAAACCCGGATTTCAAAATATTAAACGAATTGCACAACGGGATTGTTTGGAAAAATTTGATCTGCATCTCCCTGACGCGTTTCTGCTCCAAATCAAACTCCATTGTCAATTTATACAAATCGCCAGTATCCCCCTGCATTAGGAAGAAAAAATCACCTTTGATCCGATGCATGACTCCATACACCATACTCACCGGCTGATCTGTGCCCTTTCTCCGCGGAATCGGAACCCTCACTATATCCTGGTTCACATGGCGATAATAAACCCAATCAACTGTACAAACAAGCACACCTCCAGGACCCTGAGCTCCTCCAAGAACCGGTACAAGCAAATTCGACTGCCGATCCACCACTGTCGTCCATTTTCGAATCACATGGTTCAATCCTAGATCCAGTTCATAATACACCAACCTTTTATCCACCTGGCCGCTATTCTTCTCCGCATCAGCATAATCCACCTCCAGTGACGCAAATAGCGGATTCTCATACCCAACATCCAGCCCAATGATCGCATACACTAGCGTATGCTGCGTATGAGCCTCCAACGGCGATGATATCGTTACATTTGCTTCTGAATCCCGATTCAACACATAGACCAGTTTATTCTTCTCCACCGACGCAGTCAAACAAGCTCGGCCTTTTGGATCAACTGCGAGATACTGCCCTGGGACGACCCGTCGAACTCCAGTTTTACCATATGTTTCTGCATACAACTGAACAAACCGATTCTTCTTTCCGTCATACTCCAGCACGGCCAACTTTCCTGAATCTGAAGTCACCAACAACCGATCTTGAGCCGTCCCTGCGATTCGAAACGCGGCAATTGACCGGAGAATGGCAAAACAGTTTTGTGAAAGCACCACGTTCAGCTGTCCCGATTCGTTATCCAGTCTGAAAAGCTCCAAATACGCCCCGCGTGACGCGACAATCTCCTGGGTTTTCTCCCCGCTAAACTGTCCAATCACCGATTGGTGGATGGACGATGGTTTCTGGAGAGTGATGGAGTATAAATGCCGTGACATGTGTATTGTATGCTTTACCGCTAAATGTGAAATATTGAAAATTCCAAGCTCTCTGTGATGGGTGTTTTTTTTTTTGTCCCAACCGTATGAATCCGCGCGCCGCTCCCGTGCGGCTGAATATCCAAAAAAAAAAACCGTTACCACGACAACATGTAAAAATTCTCCCCCCATTTTCGCTTACGACCATTTGATGCATCCCATCCATCCATCCATGTCCGCCGCCAGTGGCCGCTCCAATTACGTCGTTGGATTGAATTGAAACGTTTCTGTTGTTTTTATGCATAAAAACCCACGCACCCCTTTTCCCCCCGCTCCGCTCGCCGTTGGAGCTGGGCTGGCTGGAGGTGAGACCAGCAGTTTAACCTAAAGCGGGGGCCGGATTATTAGATAGGATCAATTCCAATTCCAATCCCATTCAAAGTTTGGTCTTTTGGTGAGCTCCAACGCCACTGGATCTGGGGTTTGGCGCAGATTTCCACCAGCACAATAGAATAAACGAAAGGAAAACGAAAAAACGTAGCTTTAAAAACCTCAAATCTCTATAGACTACAGTCTATGCCCCTGTTTCCACAATCTACCTTCGGTCTATAACTACGGAAAGTCCATATGCAGAGTATTTCATCATTCTATAACGTTCCATTATACCTGCTAGAAGTCTGCGTGTAAATCTCAGTCCGGCTTGCCTCCACATACCCCGCTTCTTTTTTGGCGCGCTTTGGGACCGGTAATTTTTCCCACCCAACTCGTACGTTATAATTTTGACTGTGCTGGTTTTTTTTTTTTTTTTTTCTTCCTTCCTCCTGCTGTTCTTTTATTTTTTTATATATAAAAGGCTAGTTACCCCTCGCTTTTTCAAAAATCACACATTTACATTCCCCAAAAAGATGACCGAAGACGTTAAATCGCCAACATGTATGGACATTTACGTCCGTATGAACGAAGATTGCGAACAAGACTACTGTTTTAATGTCCCCGCAGACGAACCGGTGTCGTGGCTACACCGAGTGTTTGAAACACTACCAATGGTTTTATCACCATCATATTTCTTCAATGCAAAACCACTAGGATTCGCAGTATCAAAAGATCCAGGGTTTTTGACAAGTGAAGGTGGATTGTTGTTCCAACGAGAAGCTCACAAGGACCAGTATTTGAAAAAAGTGGATCAAAACACAAAAATGCGGGATACATGTTATGAAGGACAATTAATTATTCCAGTATGGGAATATAATGTTTCAAGAGTTGTCACGGTATTGACGGTTTTGGGATTCTGGTTGTATTTGGATCTTCCAGCTCAAATCAACCCTACTCCTGGGTATGCTCCAACTAGTCTAATGTTTAACCTTGCAGAACGGTTATTCCCGGCGTTGAAGGACGATTCTGAATCTCCATTTGATGGGATCTGGTGGCAATGGGGGTTCTTCACCTTGCATATTTTGAAATGTGGATTTATTTACTTGATTTTGTGGGTTGGTGGTGTGAATCCGGTTTCTTTTAATCCATATGTCAACCGAAAGGCGTTGAAGAAGGAAATGACTCGAGACAAGTTGTTGGAGATTGGGTGGACATCAGCTCGACGAGCTACACCAAGTGAATGGAGAGAGGAGAACCGAAAGGTTAAGATTGAGCAGCATGGTGGGGTTGTTGCTGCGTATCATGCTGGGGTATTGGAAGGTATTGGCCGAGCTGGTGTGGATTTGACCAAGGGAGAAGGCTGGGATACTAATCCGGCGGAAATTGGTAAAGATGATGGGAAATTTAGAATCGACAAGGCTTATATCCGGGAATTGTATAGCCAATTGGCTAAGAAATTGTCGGATCCGGAGATTGAAGATGAGCAAAAGGGCAATATGATCAAGCAGTTTAGACGAAGTGGTCCAGAGGTTGGATCGGAGGAGATCAAAAAGAGATATGAGGAGCGAAAGAAGTTGGCTGAGAAGGATGAAAAGGAGCTTGGTTTTCAGCTGTAGGTGTAAGCTGTAGCGGTAAGCTGGTGGCGGGGGAATGATTATTATATTTTTTTTTTTGTCATGACACATGTTTGTAATATTGTAATAATAAATAAGTAAAAAAAAGAGATGAAAAGATGAAAATTTTGGATTTCACCACGCTGGTTCCCAATGCCGTTCGAGAATCAAGGGGACGACTTCTTCTCCACAGAAATCTTTATCCATAAGATTGGTGATTTCCTTGATGAACGGGCGCACCTTCATCTCATAGTCGGAGATTGCCTGGCTGGCTCGCGTGATTAGCATTTCTGAGGTGATGGATTTTGGCAGGAGGTCGATTTGGAGTAGTCGTTGCAGCCGGGTGAAGTCAAAGTCTGGGTACTCCTTCTTCAGTGCGTCGGTCCAGTTGGTCGTCTTGCGTTTGCATTGCGCCTGCGGGGTGCTGGTGCTGGTGGTAGTACTACCAAGACTGTACGTTTGACAGAGCAGGAGAAACTGCTGGTACGCGATGGAGTGCAATGGAATGTTATCCAGAATGGAAAACGGCGATTCCGGGTCGAAATCCAAAACTTTGAAATCAAATTGAAACGATGGTTTATCGTCATGAACGTCTTCGCCATGCTCGCCATGCTCCTCGCCACTCTCCTCGCCACTCTCCTCGCCACGCTCCTCACCATGGTGCACCTGGTGGTCCTGGTACCGCTTAAACTCCGCCCGAATCATGCGTCGCACCAGGAAATAGAAACACCAGTCGGTACTAAACACCATGCGGTTGATATGCACAAAGTTATCCTTCAAAGCCACATCCGGGTCCAGTGCACACCCAATATACAACCATCTCAACAGCGTGATCTGGAAGTCTCGAAACTCGATATTCATCCCATCATGCAACTTATCCAAGGGTTGCGTAATTGATGTAAACCGATGGTTAATCTCGGGCCCGAGATCCGAATGCAAATCATACAACTGCTCATACTTGTTGTGGAACGGCTTCATGCGCGGCGTGTGTGGTGCGGCGCGAAGTAACGACGATACAGAGTAAAAATACACCCCTGCGGTGACTTTGGCGGCAAGGTATTCCATTCTTGATGGTTCTGTTAGCGATTGTGACGATACTACCACAGGGTGTTCGTATTGATGACGATTTAGCACTGATTTCCATACTGTATTTGCCATCTGAGTCTGCTCTAATCCATAGCACAGCTTGCTTGTCTTTTTCTCGCCACCGAAACTAAACCCCACACTTTCATACTTTGGCTTCAGCGCAATCAATGCCGTTTCAACCTTGTCTGCAATCATTTCCGGGAAGAATGGATTCAAGGTAACGTATAACTTGACGTCAATAACTCGGCGTTTTCTTGGACCTACGACCACTTGGCAAGCGTTTGAGTCAAAATACACGTTACGATCAAAGATGATTTTCAATTTCTCGTCTCGAGTGCAATGAGGATATGCCAGTAAACTCATTAATTCCTGTGACCGCTTCAGTGTAACTTCATTAACACGTCGTTGCTTAGCAAGCTGTCTAGACCCTCCGTCTGCATTGTTACTATATCGACGCGTCATTGCCTTGTCTAATACATGAAGAGCTGCACGACTGCCGTCGTTATGCATCAGCGCATCGCATGGTAATAAGAGAAAAGGCAGAGTTTCATTCAGGTCCAAGTTTTCGTAAATCCGTTTCAAACTGTTGCTGTTGTCGATTGACTGTCGTGACATGATAAACGGTCAAACAGGGCAGAGAAAGGGCAGAGAAGCGACAGAAAGACAGGAAATGAGAAAAAAAAACAAGGAGCGTGTAAAAACCCTGGCGGAAGATGCGAAAATGAGGATTTTGCTCTGGTTTTAATAAATTCCACGCTAGTGTTGTTGTGCCTTAGCGTCTAATTTAAAGAAAAAAACAACCCCAAAACAAACCTTTTTAGACGGCGCTTGATGACATGTCATATGAGAAAGAGCAGAAATTCAGCTGAAGAATGTGAACTAGTTGATTGTGTTGTTTTTCGTGTCGTTGTCAAGGATCGGTGCGGTAAGGGTTTGGGTTTGGCGGTATGTCGCCACCAAGCGACACGGCGAGAGTAAGGCTATATATAACAGAAGATATACAATAAAGAATGACGATAGTAGCCAGGAATGACATTAGTAAAATACAGCACCTTCATATGGATATTGGTATGGCACGTACGATAATAAAATGCACGAGAATATTTATTTTTGGGTGGCGACAGATGGAATCATAAGCATAAGCATGAGCATAATTATAATCACAATCACAATCACCAATCCAGTGCCGTCTGGTCAAAAGGTAAAGACAGTGGGTTGTGACGGATATCCGGAGATTTATCGTCCATTCGAATAGAGCTAGTTCCACCCATATGCTTGTACTAGTTTAACATTAACTCCACGCTATGCTACTTCATTCTGAAATGGTCTCAAGTTTGAGACAATCTGGAGATGCGGCTGAGTCGATATTAATACAAGCGAGCCAGCTCTAGATCTAGATCTAGGTCTAGCTCTAGGGCCTCAAAAGGGGAAGAATCCACGGGACCGAAATTAATATCTCAAAAAAAATACACAACTGGTGATCCAGAGATAATAACCTAACATGACGCCGTGTACAGCGGAAATATTTTTTTTGTGACAGGCATAAATAAAGCGGTTTTTTTCCAAATATAGCCTAAGCCCATGCAAGAGAGGACTAGTGTATACGGATGATATAGAAAATAAAATCTATAGGATGAGAAGCGTAGAGTTTGTTTGATCGTCCTATGCCAGGGGTGAATGTCAGTTTGATGAGCGGTACCTGGAGCCTGAAGCGAAAAGAGGGTGCAAAAAACGAACTCAAACCAAGCTATAAAACAACCAGGGTTGTATTATACTGTATTGTGACGTCTGACATTTAATAGCCACGTTGGATTCATTCTGTATTAGATCTAGCTATAGGGTGTAACACTAACTCTGCACTCATACAATACGTTGATTTCAGCCGGAGAGTAATTCATTTCGAGTCTAGACGGCATCAATTTTAATCTGGTATATATTCTATATACGAGGCGCACATACGGCGTATTCCGAGTGCATGTCATGCAATGCAAGTCTAAAACAAGCTCCGATACCGAAATGAGAGATTATATCGATCCAAATATCCGAATAAAAGAAGAGGAGTATCTATATTTGTGCAAGATTATAAGATTAGGAAACGTCTCGTGCATGCACCACGTACGTACCACTTGTGTGCGTGTTTTTAAGGTTATCCATAGATAGCGATCAGCCGGGAATATTCCTAATGCAGTTAGATATATACGCTAGAGTGTTTTCGCTAACCCGTTGGAATATCCATCGATGGTGTGGTTAGTGGAGGAGTTGGTATCGAATCGTATACTGTAGGCGGCGTGGCTATAAAAGTGGCCAAATGTGGCCAAAGTTGCCAAAAGTGGCTAAATGTGTATAGCTTGTCTATTGGCACTACGATCTATTACCATAAGCTGGGCATATTGAAACACGGAAATCCAATACAATACGTTTGAAGTTATGCCTGGAGGACGACTGGAAAACGAAATCCCCGCTCAGAGTTGCGTTATTACCACTGGCTTAGTCAGTCCAATAGCGTAGCTCCGTAATGGCCAATGGGAATGATCAATGGGCAATGGCCAATGAGATCCCGGCCGGTCGGGCTATCGACAGAATATTGCTCCGGTATAACAAGTAATACGAGATTATTTGTACTTTCGAGCCAACGAACGAAGTATGAAAATTGAAAATGCCCGGGAATCCAACAGAATCAACCATCTAACCAAATGCCAAGACACCGTAAATGCAAATTGTCCAACGCCTTTTGTCTTTTTTCTCCTGTTCTGTTCTCTTTTTTTTTCGAGCCTGGACTCTGCAAACTATTCTAGTCTGCATCCAACATTCGTAGCCGTTCGTATAATAACCTTTCAACGGTTTATTACAAAAATTACCATATTATTCATAATATTTATCTCGTTTGATGTGTATATATTTCGAGTCCCGATCTGGCAGAAATCGCCCACGTTTACGCGAGCTTTTTTTGCCATAGGCCAAGAACACAGACCAGGATATATCATTCAAGGGATGGTCTACCGATGAGATATTATTTCAACTGCATATAAGAATGAACCAAAGGCAGAAAAAGAAAGCCACTGGTGGGTAGGTCTCGGCCAATAAGAATAGACCGAGTCGAAAATCGGTCCCGAATTCAGCCAAAAAGCATAAGTCTGCGGGGCAGCTCAAATGGTAACGCCGCGCCAAAAGCTAACATGAAACTAAGGCGTGCGCACGGCAACCGAACGAGGGTGGTTTACGTTTAGATCTGCAGTGATAAGCGCCTTTATCTGCATCTGAATCAGGCAGGGATCGGCATGGGTTTTGGTTGGAGGGGAAACGAGCGAGAAAGAGAGATATTGACACTCTGGATGGTTTTGGCTCTGGATGGAGATTTGAAGTGGCGATATTGGTAAGAAAAAGAGCAGAATGAACCGCCGAGATGGAGGTAGATGTGGATGAGTTAACGCCATTTAAAACCACCAGTTCAACTTCAGTGATACAAGTTCTCTATCTCCAGCCAATTTGCCCAGCCCAAAAACAAAACCAATTCCAATTCCAAACCAAAACAAAAACAAAATCAAAATCAAAAAGAGGGGTCCAAGCCCAACGAATATGCGCGCGCGCTGACCCAATCTCTAAATGCTATTCTCTACTCGTAAAATTGACCCACCTCTGACATGCATGGCGTATAATAACCGGTTCTGGGCTAGAGCCAGTCAATCAACTGTGTCAGGTTATAACTTGTAGCTATGCCGGGTAGGCTTTGGCTTTGGGTGTAGATTTGGGTTGGATTTTTGGTCGGCGGAATTTCGTTTAAATATCTCTGGATTCGCCGCTTGTTTTCTCGCTTTTTTGTCCTCTTCTTCTTCTTTCCTTTCTTTCTCTCTTTCTCTAATCACCATGACTACTACTGACGAAGCTACTGCCAATTGGCTCTGTCTGGATTATCCTTCTCCAAAGGACGGCTTTGCTGTACAATCAGTCTCGCAGTTTCAAGAACAACTCCCACAACAACAGTATCACCAACCGTCGTTCACCGATAACCAACTGTTTCAACAACATGATACTTTATTTAACGCAGGCGCTGGCTATCCAGATTGGCATTTGAATCTGGATTCGTCTGCTGCGTTGACGACTTCTGCTTCATCCACTTCGATAGCGTCAACTATGAACTCTCAACTACCATATTCCAAAATGGTTGATCATAACTACACCACATTTCCAGATCAATCGTTTGATGTATTATCGACTTGTTATGGCTTGAACAATAGCAATAACAATAACAATAACCACCACAACAACATCACAGACAATAGCACCATCTCGTCCACGTCGTCGCCAATACTTCCACAAACTCCTCGTGACGACCTGCATAATCCATATCAAAGCATAGATGATGCTATTCATTTGCAACCTCAACAAACCGGGGTGGCTCAGAATAACATGTATTCACAGAACAACCAGGTTATGTTTAACGTTGATATTTTCCCGGATGCTACTACGACCAGCTCGTTAACCGCACCAATAACCGCAACCACCACCACCACCACCACCACCTCCAACACTACCACTCCCGCATCTCCAGGTTCATCAGAAAAACAAGAAACTTTATCACCACCTTCTTCTAGAAAACCTCGACCTCCACGAAAACAATCAGAATCAAGAATCTCGCTTCCAGAACTTTAACATTATATATGGAATTGTAGCTGCAGATTCATTGTGCATTGCTTATTAATTATGGCAGGCATCACATTAGTGCTCTGGGCGGTGTAGAGTAGAAGAATAAGGAATGGCTGGACAACCGTTTGGAACCCTCATTCAGTCCAAAACGGGAAAAACCAGTAAAAGTTTCTTTTTTACGCCTGGGGAAAAAAACCACCACCAGTCGCAAAGTCGTACTGTTTTTTTTGTTTTTTCTTTCCCTGTGCTAGGTTTTAAATCCAGGTTGTTAAGAGAACAAGTTGGGCTTCTAAAACCGATATTTCCTGTGTTTGACATCTTCTGCACCTTCTTCTCCATTTACTCGCTCCTAATTTCTACCATTAGACGCCCAAAGCATAGATTTCCAATTGACTCGGTCAAACGAAGGAACAACAAAAAAATACCACTGCCCACGCTTATATTATTCGGCTGGAAACTGGAAGAGGAGAACAACAAGAAAGTTTAAAAAGATTAAGCGGATTTCACGCTCTTTTTTTCTGTATTTTCGGGTCGTTTCTCGGTGTATTCTTAATAAGCTTTTGGGCAACGAAAAAGTAGCTTCCCTTTTTTTTTTTTTTTTTTCGGCCTTGCCTTGCCTTTTGACGACAGCTGATCAGAAGACCTGTTACGACAGACAAAACAACAAACTTATTTATTTTTATTGGTATTTGAATCGACAAATATTAATTAAAAACTGTCATAGAAGAAAAAGTGGGAGTTTTTCGATGATATCATGGCGAGGATGAATTATACACCAAAGACAGTAGTTCCACTACTTTTCAAGAGGCTGGGGCAGATGGTAAGCTTTTCTTTTCCTTTTCGACGATGAAACGCGACATTTACTAACAAAATTTCATACACAGTTGCCCGACAAATACACAGGACTGATTGAAGATAATGAACTGTTTAAATCAACGAGGGAATTTCTGATGGGCCTGACTGGTTCTGGTCTCGGTTCGGATATAGTATACGGAGGGGTAACTGCCATGCAAGAGCTCTTTGGGGTATGTTTTCAACACTGCAATTTTAGCGAAGTACTAACAAAAAAACACTTAGGATCGCGATATAGACTTGGAATCTCTTTCAGATATTGATTTAACACTAGTGTTGGTATTCACTAGATTAGTGGCAGATCTCTTGGAGGCAGAGTGGGATGCTGCAGTAGAAAACGTGCAGTTGCATGTCGCCCCAATTGGAAGAGATCGTGACAAGGACTACTTGTACGATGGTACAACCAAGTTCTATGCTGGAGTTCCACCTGAGTTAGACTCTACAGTAGCGACTGCTGCTGTGGAAATTTTCATGAAAGTCAAATCATCGGCTAAATTGAACCATGCGGTGCATCATGTCTTGGCTCAGGAAGTACCAGCCGACCAACGGTCTCCAAATCACTCCAGATTACACCACAAGAAAAATCAACGACACTTGCAAGAAAGTCAACGGCTAAACGGTACTTATGATGCGGTTCTGACTGAGGTTGATTCAAATTGTGAGCATATTGTTTGTTTTCTCAGCGCATCAAACTGGGATGAAGCTTATGAATATGCCACTGAAAGATTGAAATCTTTGAAGAATGTCAGTTCAGAAGATGCTGAAGCAACGCCCGGGCTAGATATATTAGGGTTGTTGTATTTGGATCATGATCGAATGGTCCAGGTGCTGACAGATTTGACAGAAATGCATTTACCAGCAATTAAGCGCCATATCCATAAACTGGTGGTAATGCATTATCTTTACAGGAGTATAACGTATTGGATAATGTCCAGACCAAGTGACGCGGTATATGCATCAGACGAAGAATCTCAATTGGGTGATGTGGCAGACGCCCTGTTTGATTTGGTTTATAAGCAAGCCGATTCGGACAAGAAGAGCCATACTTCATGGGTGTTTTTGTCCATCTTGCTAGTCCTATTGCCGGATACTTTTGGCCTTACACAAACCAATGAAAAGATACGCAGAAATCGATCCAGTACGAAACTGTCAAATAAAAAGTTGATATTTTTGGAATCTCTTTCCAAGGCATTCAAGTCGAATGTGGCACTGGATAGGACGATAGCAGCTACTAGTTATTTGACATTTTGCAAAGCTGCAGCGGCAATATGCATGGTGGATACTGCACACCCGATTGTAGTGGTTGCAATTGACCTTTACAGAGACCTGTTGAATGCGTTGTACGGGTCAGCAGATAGGCAAATGATTTATTCGAATTTGAATGACTTGCAATCGCAATTCGTTAGTGCATATTTATACCTGGTGTATGAAGATATTATAACAGACCTCATGCCGGTGGTGAAAGCGACAACTGCCCCGATTAGATTCCAGCGTAATATCATTCGTGGTATTTTGAATCTTTACACATTACCATCTGGTGCTGAAATGCTGCATGAGGTTGTGTTGAGTCAGCGCAAGACCTTGTTATCGTTGATCAACTATACGACAAAGCGGTATCGAGAGTATGAAATGGGTTATGTCCGCAACGATCCTGCAGGGTACGAGACTTTGGTAACTACTACTAAATTTGGGTTTTTGATACTCATGTCACAACCGGATTTGTATTTTAGGGACTCTGAAATTGATAATTTCGAAGCACAATACCGCGACTTTTCGAAATCGGTTGTTCTTGGTACCACAAATTCTTATTTCCCGCTGCGAGAAACTGTCATGAATTTCGGTCTGGATATTGTGCAGTCTGAACGACTATGGAATTTGGGGTTGGAATCTGTTAGAGAGACCCCAAACCATATGGTTTTGCAATTGTTCAAGTCGTTTGGTAACAATGCTAAAGAAGTCGCCCATAATATTATGCATCAACAAGACTTGAATGACAATCGGCTAGCAATCGACTTGAAATTTATCAGAAGGTATCTCGAAACCCGGACTGATCTTATCAATGAGTATCGACTACAGGAATTGGATATTAGCAAGCTGGAAAAACTCGAGGATAGGAAGAATGTGAGCCGCACGATAGAAACTTGCATGCTTGTTTGTCTATGCTCGAGCAATGTAGGCAATTGCAAGCTGGCATTGGCTAATATTCATGCAATGATCCAAGAAGCTAGTGCTATTGAGAATTGCGAGCGACCTCAAGACTCAAGTTGGTCAATTATGCCGAATCTCAACATTTACTCTGAGATTGCATCGCCTAATTATGTGGTCACTGGGCCAGTTGCGGTTCAAAAGCGGTTGTTCAAGTGGCTACAATTGATCGATGATCCATCCCCTGCAATGGTCAAAGCCTGGGCATTGTTGTATGATCGATGGATTCTCGTTAGTGTGAACTCATTGAACAATGACTTTGAAAAGCAACGAGAGTGGAAGAGTTACTCTGGATTTTTGTGCAGTTTGTTAAGCCCATTGTTGAACCTGGATGGTCAAGTGAGGATTCCAGATAATGCACATTTCAAAGCAAGGCAGTTTTTGAAGGAATTGATTGAATTGCTGTTGTCTGACTCTGCATATGTAAGAGAGACTGTCAAGGAGGTTTTGGCTCGAGATGCAAGTCCGATGGTGTTTCATCATGTTTTTCAACATTTGAATGATATGATTGACTCGAGGTTAACAACAGAAGTCAAGTTTTTGGATCCAAGAGATACACGGTTAGCAGCGCAAACGACATCGTTAATCACTTCGGTTATCGAGCGGTTGTATGATAGCGATGTTTACTTATCGGTGGATATCGGTGCATTGGCTTTGAAGATTGTACGGTTCTTGAAGGATGTCGATTCCGATGTGGAACTGACCAAACTGGAGATTCGGATTTGCCAGTTGCTTGAAGTTGTTGGGTTTTACAAGGATACATTGAATATGAAGCACGAAGTACGCGTCCGAAATGAGTTTGTTATGATTCTCTCTGAATGGCTAGAAAAGGCGACATCGTTTAGAAGTGCCATGTCGACATCGTCAGATCGAAGCACGGACCGCAGCATTGGTAAATTGTACAATGAAATGGAGCGGCTCTCCAAAGACAAGACTGTTGCAATTGTCAGAGCGTTGACTCAGTTGCTGGATGGACTTGCAATAGATGTGCCGGATAATATACACGAGAAGGAGTTTTTGGTTGCCAAGAGCTCCATTTTTAGCAACTTGTTTTCGCTATTCCTTCGAGTATTGAACCGTGTCAAGAGTGAAGAAGAAGGTCGAGGTGAAGGGATTATTCAATTGGGTGATAAACTGCCGTTTGTAAGAAGCCAAGTGATTTTATCGTTATCGCATTTGTTGAATGCCAATGTGGATGTTGGATTGAAGGTTACATTGAATCTTGGGTATCATGATGATTTGAATCTACGGTTAGCATTTTTGGAAATTTTCAAAAACATTTTGACTCAGGGCACGAAATTTAGTGCTGAGTATAATGAAAATAAGCGATACGATGAACTAGTTGATGTAAGTTTGAGATGAAATGTTTGGCAAAGGTACTAACTGAAATTTTATAGATTGTGGTGGGTAATAAGCAGATTGCAACGATGCTTTGTGATGTATGTCCACCGTCAGAAGTGGATGAGTTCTCAATGGCAATGTTGAACGTATTTGACTCGCGGAATATGAGCTTGGATTTGGTCAAAGATGCGGTTACTCGTGAAATTGAACGATCAGACTCGCCAATGGATATTTTGAGACGGAACTGTGTGGCTACCAAAGTCTTGTCACTATATGCACGTTCCAAAGGGCTCAAATATTTGAAATTAGCTCTTGGTCCGTTTTTGCAAAACCTCACAAACTATCCAGACGACTATGCATTTGAAATTGAACCGGAAAAGCTCAAGGATTATCAAGAGTTTAAAGACAATTTAAACAATTTTGAAAAATGTTTGACGGAGATTATTGGAACGCTTGAGAAAACTGTGGATTCCATTCCTAATGTATTTCGTGAAGTGTGTAGTACAATTCGATCGGCAGTGGAGCCAATGTTTCCAGATGCAAAAGAATCCGCAGTCAGTGCATTTTTCTTTTTGCGGTTCATTTGTCCTGCATTGGTGTCACCAGAGGGGGAAGGGTTGTTGGAGAAACCACCAACAAAAGAAGCACGTCGGTCGCTTTTGCTACTGGCCAAGATTATTCAAAACATGGCTAATGGGTCTACAAACCCGGTGCGGCTTTCTGTGGTGAGTGATCGTATCCACATGATTGAGCAAAGGACTGAGTCTATGGGTCGGGTCTTGCGAGCTATATCTGTAGCGGATGATTATGGGCTTTCTTCTGCCGAGGGGGATGATCCAGAGTCCAGTAATTCAACCAACCTACGAGGTTTGGAACGACCATATGCGGCAGCATTGCACAAGTTTTTGTATGCGCATTGGGAAGATGCACATCATCGTATGTTGATGGACCAACGAATGAGACGGTTGGTTGCTTCAAGGTTTTATAGCCAAAATTTGGGCACTGCGATTGAAAACCGACGTCGAAGTAGTAGTGTCATGGCTGATGATAACGATGTGACTTCTAGTCGACGATTGACTGCTGTTGTACGTTCTTTGGGGCGTCCATCTTCTTCATATTCGCGTCAAATGCCCAAAAATCTGCGGTACAATACTCCTCATCGGTTGTATGAATTCATGTCAAGGAACTCTTTGCGCGATCTGGGTCCAGTGATTGACAAACGAATAGTGCATGAAGGTGTCGCTAGAGACGGCACACCAGTGCTGGTCATGATTGGTCGGAACTACAATAAGGAACAAATTGACACGGAATTGGTACTCTATCGGTTCTTTCAAGTTGCCAGTAAAATCTGGTCTGACAAGTTTTATTTATTCTATGATGGTACTGGGTGTACTTCTAATAATGCATTGCCGTCTACTGCACGTGCTGCTAGTGATATGATGATTCCGGACGAAATGGTACATAATTGTGACGGCATTTATTTCTACAATATAACGTCGTCGCATTTGCCGCGGCTCAAGTCTATGATCGGGCATTACCAAAATGGATTGTATCTGAATCCAATGCGGGTCAAGTATGCATTTTTGACCAGCAGGAACATTACCGATTACTTTGACTTGCCATCGTTGAATTTGGAAGAACGGTCGGCCAAGGTGGTGACGGACGTGAGGCTCACATATACAAATGTGAAGCGAGTGTTGCCAGAAAGGGAAGAAATGCTAGATGTTAGTATCTGCCTGGGTAATGAATATCTGCAGTTGCATGGCGAGCAACCGTTTACCTATGTTCCGCATTCCCCTGGGCTTACCAACGATACAATGCATTTAAGCGAACTGGCTGATGTGTACATGTCTGGGGGGCTTGACAATGAGTTTACTATTGACCATATTTGTGGTACCAAGATTATATTGGTGAATGAAAAACGGTACGAGATTATTCGAGCGATTCAAAACGCCAAGAGCCGATTGACCAAAGAAGAAGCTGAGCATGGTTGGCATGACTCGATCATGCGAGTGGAGGATTGCGTGGGTCGGTTGTTGAATATGGGATTGGCGAATCTTTGTTCTCCTGATACATCTGTTCAGTTGGCGGCTTATAACTTGCTGGCGACTTTGCCAGCGCGGTTTGATATTGACTTTGGCCGCGAGTTGCGCGGCGGTGAAGGGTTGGCTATCCCCAAGAATGAGATTACAATGGCAGTTTCGTTTAGTGAAGCAGTATCCATATCCCATCCGGAACTAACTTTGGAATTTTTGACCGAGTTTTTTTTATCGTATAAGAACTTTTCGGCAGATCGTCGCCAGAGTACGATTCTTTATGCGGTGCCGTGGGTCAAAAACGTTTACAAAAGTGTTTATCTGGCAGATGATGATGAAAAGGGCAGGGAACATACTGCTGCATTAATTCGGGCTTGTTTGGATATCACTGTGGGCAGTTCTATGGATTACACTTGTCTGTTGTTGAATGTTTGGCCAGTGTTTTGTCTTGACGATGCATTGGTTGAGATTTTGATTGACGAGGTGGTGGTATATATTGTGGACCGTGGGCTGCAAGATGAAAACTTTGAAGATGCATTGGCGGTGGTAACATCGTTTCCTACAATTACAATATGCGGGACGGTGTTTAAACGGATCAGAAACTTGATGGCCAAGCCGCTGGGTGCGGCTGAACGGTCTTTAGTGAACCATCCAAACTGGACAGAATTGGTGGTATTGATCAAGATGATGTCGTTTTTGTCATTTGAATCGATTACTATTGCTGAGGTGTATTTGCCGGAGATTTTCCTGATTGTGACAACGTTTTTGTACACTGGGTCGTATTCTGTGAGAGCTTCGTTGCATGCATTGTTGGTTAACGTTGTGCATTCATTTTCGTGTTCCCCCAAACTAAATGCAGAACGTCGTGATCATGTAATCAGTATCTGGCATGATTTGTGTTCGGCAAAGGGTAAACTGCTGTTTGGATTGAGTGAAGAAATGCGGCCAATGAATTATGACTATTTTGTCCTTGCAGCTGTGAAGCATATTGAAAGTTGTTGCATGGTGCAGTTGGATATCTTGTCTACTGTCGGTACTGCCGATGAAGCCAATGTATGGAGATCGCGGTGGTGTACGTTTGTAATGCGAGCATGTTTCTTGGATTCTCCAGCATTGCAATGTCGGTCGTTTTTGGTGTTGGGGTGTTTGGCTAGAATTGAGGTTGAAGATGTGGTGGTATCCCAAGTTTTGCAGGTGCTTCGACGGGCGCTGGCTTCGGAAATGCTGTCGCTTAGTGAGGAGTATGCGGCTTGCACCTTGTTTTGTCTGACCAAGATGGTTGATGGGTTGCCGGCGAATTCTAAATATCACACTGGGCTGTTTTGGTTGTCGATTTCGATATTGAAGAGTAGCAGTACGGTACTGTTTGGGTATGCTATTGCATTGTTACAAGCATGTCTCCGAGCCATGGATGATAACGGTATTTTCAAAACATCGTCAATTGCCGAGTTTTTGATTGCGGGGCGCCAGAATATTGAAGAAGAGTGGAAGCAGTTGGAAGAAGCCACGCAGATTCGGTTCTGTGAAGAATTGTTCGACGTGGCTATTTGTGCGACTGTTTATCGAGGATTGGAAAAGAGTACCACTCGAGCCGCGACGATGCGTACGTTGGAATCGTTATTAGAGATTTCTGCCAAGAATAATGTCAAGGACCGGCAATCCACCAGGCGATATCCTTCATATCTGTCGTATCTTTACTTTTTGTACCTTGGGTGCAAAAGTGATACAGATCTGCGAGACCTGTTGTGGGTTGTTGGGTATCCAGAAGACCATTTGAACAGTAGTGCATTTGATGCTGAAGATGTACCGGCATTGTTGAAGGAGTACTTGAGTGATGAATCTGCAGATTCCACTATTGCATTGTTCCTCGGAGGCCAGTTATTCCGAAGCTGTAATGAACATGACACCATGGACATGAGATTCCTGGACTCGCTTCAAGCGGTCGGGGATCGTAATGTGGAGAAGAAGGCAATGGTGTACTGTACAGTGCGGGACAAGATTCTAAAGATTCTCGAGCAAGGGTCCAACAATCGGATCATGGAGGCGGTGTTGAATGTTGGCGGTGGGGTGTTGGCGAATGTGGATTTGTTTGCCCAGTTGCCAGTATTCCAGCGCCAAATGCAAAGTATATTGGTCGGGAATGGGTTTGAAGGCGCCGTGTTTGAGTCGGAAATGAATAAAAAAGTCTTGTCTGAGGAAGAACAGGCAATGTCAAGAGAGCGGTTTGCGGCTTTGGTAGACAAAATGTTGAAAAATGATTAAAGTTGAAATTAGCCCGGCGGGTTGTTTTTTGTAATATGTATCTCATTGGTATTATTTTCTAAGCATATATTCAAACGAATGAATTATTATTTTATTATTATTATTATACATGTTTTAATTTGCAATAGCTTTTTTACAAACTATATCAAATTGATGCTTATGTAATCGGAACAGTAACATTGTAACTTGAGCGTCCTCCACCGACGAATGTTCACCAGATTGGATAGATATAGCCAATAATTCATCCGCCAGACGTTTCAAGCCTGGAGGACCCCCTTTGACTAAAGTTCGAAACGGTTTATGCAGCGAAGTGTCTCTAATTCTCGATCTTGGATGCGACAACATCAACGCACTGAGGTCATTGCGGATAGCATGCCCCACCAGGATTTTGCCATCAAACAAATCCGCCACTTGTTGCTGCACTTTTTCAAAACTATCTGCGTCACGAACCATGGCTGGAGTCACTCCGGACACCCAAGTCCTCCAATCCGTGACCCGTTCTTTTGGTTTGACAAACTTGTCAAGAACCACATGGCCGTAATAGTTCACGATGGATACTCGAGCCAGAACCGACTGGGATCCATTGGCGCCGACTCCAACAAACTCGCAATCCACAGCGACGTATTTCCCCAGTTGATGCTTCTTGTCTGTATCTGGTGCCGTCACCGCCGCCGTCAGTCGCGAGTCCTCCGCGAGTAGAATATCCCCGGCTTTGCGTGATGGTGTTTGGGCCAGTCGGACAAGAGTATTAGGATCTTTGGAAGTGTATGTGGTTTGCGTCTGTTCGGACGATGCTGATGCTAATGCTGCTGCTGCTGATGATGACGATGCTGGGTTGGCCTTGGCCTTGACCTGGACCTTCTTTTTCTTCTTGATCACTTTGGCCTCGCTGGTGTCTCCGTTGAGCTTTTTCTGTAACCGTTTCCAGTTTGACGATAGACTATTTCCTTCTGGTTTCGTCATTTCGTCCTCCAACTCTTCTATTTGATAGTATACTTTTTTGTACTTTTTCTTATTATTACTACCACCTCGTTTTGTTTTCTTGACTTTTCGAAAAACTTGCCGTGTTGAAGTGCCTTGTTTCGCAGTACTTTTGTCAGTCAATGACGATGAAATATATCGATACCCGCAATATATCACAAGTAAAGTTAAAGTGAAATAAATTATTATCATAAAGTAGTAAAACTTCAATGAATATTTCTTGTTGTGTTGGAAAAAAAAAAAATTTCAAGCCGCAGTTTAACATCGAAAATTACGCGCCCGGCGGCGGCCGTAAAATATTGGGAGGTTTTCCAAAAATGTTTAACCATTCCATCATTTATCTAAAACAATAATGTCGAAACGTCAAAGGGCGGATACTACAGATGCGATAAAAAAGCAGAAATTAGAAGACGGATCATCGAAAACTGGTAATGGGAAAAGTATCAGTGATGCAAAGGCGAGAATCGCAGAGTTGAATGCTAAACGAAAGGCAGCAGCAGCAGCAGCGACAGCAACGGCGGGATCAGAATCAGCATCACCGACAGTGTCTTCTTCTAGCTCGCCATCAACATCTGCTACACCAGCAGCTTCAAAAGATCCAAAGGAAATGCTGGCTAGGATAAAAGCCAAAAAGGAGGAGCAACGAAGGCTAGCACAACAGAATCAACATTCACCATCGTCATCTGCATTACCACCACCGGAACGCCCGTCAAAAGCACAACGCAAAGAACCCACCCCCAACGCGCATGTTCCAGGGATTGGATTGAATACACCGTTGCATCCTTTACTCTCACAAGCTCATACGCCCAGAGAACCTGATGCGCCAGCTAACAAGTACCTTGAACCTGAACCAAAAACAAAGCCACAGCCCAAGACAAAACACGCCAAACAACCCCCCAACCCATACGAAGATCCAAATATTCACACCAGCACAGCATGGGAAGCAAGAAGACGAAAGGGGTTACAATTCAATCCACATGGTAAATTCATTGCTCAAGGTGATGTATTACGCGAAAAGGCAGAGATGGAGCGGCTCAAAGAAGAAGCAGAAGAGAAACATCGTCAGAAACTGGTGCGAGAAGGAATGGATTTGGTAGCAGGAGAACGAGAATTCAAACCTGATGAACCTCCTGCGATGGAATGGTGGGATCAAGAGGTTGAAAATGATCCAGAAGCAATCACCGACTTGATCCAACACCCGGTTGAAATCAGTCCTCCATGGGCTAAACATCAACCAAAGGAAATGACATTACACATGACCAAGAAGGAATTCAAACGCCAGCGCAAACTCCGACGTGCAGAAACTCATAAAGAAAAACAAGACCGGATCCGGCTTGGCTTGGACCCTGCTCCTGCTCCAAAGGTGAAATTGAGTAACCTGATGAATGTATACACCAACGAGGCTATCAAGGACCCTACTGCTATGGAAGCACAGGTACGCAAGGAGGTTGCACAACGGAAAACTGTACATGAACATGATAATGAAGTAAGGAAATTGGATCCAGAAGCTCGATGGGAAAAACGGGCCGATAAGATTGAACGAGATAAGGAAAAGGGGATTTACACGGCAGTATTCCGAATTGAAAACTTGTCTGATGGGAAACACAAGTACATTGTCAATGCAGGAGCTCGAGAGAATTTGTTCACAGGTATGGTTATTTTCAATACAAAGTTTACATTAGTAGCGATTGAAGGTGGAATGCTGCAAGTGAAAAAGTTTATCAAACGGTTGAATCGAGTTGACTGGACTACAAGCGGGAATAAAGATGATGATAAAATTCCTCAAGACCTCAGTGGTAATAAATGTACTCTGGTATGGCAAGGTCAATTGAAAACCAACAAATTCCCGAAGTGGATGTTGAAAGATGCCGATACTGAACAAGATGCCAAAGATCTTCTCCAACGGTACAATGCGGAGACGTATTGGTTGGAAGCGAGAAATATATAAGACAGCAGTTGTTGATTTTAAAAAAAAAAAAAAAAAAGATATATATATATATATATATATATTATATACAAAACAGTATTCTTATTCTTATTCTTTCAGGCTGCTTATTGTTGTTCCTTTGCAATCTTGGCCAAGATTTCAGAATCTCGGAACAACAAGAAATCTTCATCGCCAATCTTGACGGTGGATCCGCCATAAGGAGGAATCAACACACGGTCACCTGGTTGAACAGAAGTTGGAACCACGCTGCCTTGCTTGTTCAAAGCACCTGGGCCGACAGACAAAACATCAGCTTCGTTGAGCTTTTCAACGTTCTTTTCTGGAATGTAAATGCCGGAAGATGTCTTTGCTTGAGCCTTGGCTCGTTGCACGAGGACTCGGTCGAGCAATGGGATGACGTTCTTGAATGATTTGAGAGCAGACTGTGAGGGGCGAGTTAGTGTTTTTCCATCTTTTTAAAAAATGCGGACGTACCATAATCGGTTGTTGTTGTTGTGGTGGTTGACTTTTGGTTGTGGAGAGGGAAGAGAAAAGAAAAAAAGTTGTGGAGTTTTTTTCAAAGACCGATGAAAAAAATAGTTTGGAATTTTTTGGTGATGGAAGTTTCTGGGACCTCTGAAGTGGAGAGAGAGAGAGAGAGATCCCGCCGCGCCGACCAGTTGTGCACCATGGTCGGCCGATAATCGGCAAGTCTTTGAGCCGCTCGTAAGAAAAGAATCCTCGAGTTTTCAACGTGTGTCATTAACACCATGGAGTCGATATTGTTTTAGAAGTGCGTTATTGAAAGTTTTTTCCAGTTGTATGTACTGTTCAAGTTCCATCTACTTGTTGATTCCCTAGGAGCAACCTGGAAAACGAGCGAGACGATTTCAAAAACAATCCCAAATTTTTTAACGCTGAAGTGGAAAGGACTAGAAAAATGACTGTCATTCGATTCAATCGTTTCCTAGCTGTGTATTGTCTGTCCTCGCGGATACAAAAGATCATTAACAACGCTGCGGCGTCTAGCGTAATAAAAGAGAAAATTAAGCCGCACTCGTCTGAAATTAAGGACAACATCTTCAACTCCAAATGGTCTATCGGATGGTATATACTATCTTAACGAGATATTAGTAGATGTTTACGTCACCAAAAAAAAAACGTCCTTTTTCATTAAAAGTCATGCTTTACACAAAAGCAATAAATACGTATGACAGTCTGCCATATTACACCCTGTTAGGCAAAACACTGTTTGATCGAAAACACTAACGCTTCCAAAGCCCATACCCCCAATAACATTGACGCCACAGACAAAAAGCTAGCGCCACCAGCTGCCAACCCGCATCCAATTCGAGAGTTTAGTACTGCCGAGGTATCATAGCACTGCGAGTACAACAAGTCGAGCTTGAATTTGGCTACTCCTACCTTATCATGCTGCGACATTCGGAAAACACAGTCCCATGCTTGTTCCAGCCAATCTGGCAATGCCCGCGCTGAAGAGTACTCACCAGTTGAAGGAAAAGTCATTACTGGTGACGTTGCAACAAGAATTAGACCCACTGTGAGCAGAATCCCAAATAGCCCGAGATATACGGTAGACCGTCGGTGTTTGTTTTTGACTTGCGGCAGAATTATCATTGTTATAACAATTTATAGTAATAATCGCACGTTTTTGGTTCCTTGCAGCGAGTCGTTTGTTTAGTGATACGCGTTGTTGTGTTTTTTCTTCCAACTGATGGGAGTAATAAAAAAAAACTCCGCATTCAAGAAACAAAAACTCAAACGCGCAATATTTTATCAGCATATATGCAACGTTCCATTTATGCACCCCAGCTAGAGGCAACCTTTCAAGCGGTAAAGCAAACATCATCTGTATCGTGATAACATCTAATGATTTGACCAAACATATTGAAAATTTCATGTTGTTAGCAAAATTAGTCATCCACCAATCGCACCAATCAAATCGTCAGATTCGGCATGCATGATTCACGCTAGGAATGAGATCATTTGTTCGGCCCGAAGCATGATCAGCGACAGTCCCGTGGAGAGCAGAAGGCTCAGCCCCAGTTTTTTGTTACATCCGCGACTATAACGCGATCAGACTAGGACGTTTCAAGTGGACAGTATGGGGTAGGGTAGGTTGATCATGGATAAAACGATATCATCTCCTTAAACATATTTTAAAACCCACATGCTCTTCTCTAGAAATATGCAGCCGAGATGGATAATCGGCCAAGATTATGAAAGCTAAAAATACTCTCCAAGCCCAGACCTTCCCCCTCGCCTTTTTCCAGCTGAGCCAAGAAAAAAATAAAAGAGTTTTTTCTCTTGGTTCTCAGTTTGGCGTCGCCCCCTTTTCAGCTATATATGGTACACAGCCTTGTCCCATATTTAGCTTTTCTTCTCGCTATCCTATTCTCGCTATCCTATTCTCGCTCTCTTCTTCTCCCTTTTCTTCTGTTTCTTGTACACAGGATTTGGAGTAATTTTAACACTAACCAAAATCTAACCCTATCGCCATCTAAAGAGATCACGATCGAAGTATTGTCTCTTGTCTCTTGTCTCTCGTTTCTCGTCTCTTGTTTTTCATCAAGGTCTCGAAATTCTTTCGTTTTATTCTTAGGACCATTATTCTCTCACGATGAAGTTATTACCGACATTGGTACTGTCATTATGCTGGCTAAGCCAGCTTGGAAATTGTATTGATATGACAATAGGTGACGACGCTTCAATGAAATCCGCGCTTAAAGAAATCGCCAAAGGTTTGATGGATTATTATCAGGGATCAAAAAGAGGTGGTACCATAGGTATGATGGTTGATCCTTACTATTGGTGGGAAGCAGGCGCCGCTTGGGGTTCTATGATTGACTATTGGTATTACACTGGCGACACCACGTATAACAAGATTTTGAAACAATCGCTGTTGTATCAAACTGGTCAAGACAATGATTACATGCCATCAAACCAGACTACCACAGAAGGGAACGATGATCAAGGGTTTTGGGGCATTGCAGCGATGGCCGCAGCAGAAAAGAACTTCACAAACCCTGGTAAAGACGAGCCTCAATGGCTCGAATTGGCTCAAGCCGTTTTTAATACAATGGTTGGCAGATGGGATACTCAACATTGCAATGGTGGGCTAAGATGGCAGATTTATACCTGGAATAGTGGTTACGATTACAAAAACACAGTGTCAAATGGCTGTCTGTTCAATCTTGCCTCACGATTGTATCGATATACTGGGAACTCGACATATGGTGACTGGGCTGAAAAGACATTTGACTGGTTGTTGAGTGTTAAATATTTACAGGATGATTATACGCTTTATGATGGTGGTAAAATCGCTGGTAACTGTTCGACGCATACGAAATTACAATGGACTTATAATTATGGTTTGTTCATATCAGGCTCGGCATTTATGTATAATAAGACGGAAAGTTCCAAATGGCTTGATCGTGCCGAGGGACTGTGGAAAGCATCATCAGTCTTTTTCAAGAACGATATCATGTATGAAGCAGCTTGTCAACCATCTGGAGGGTGTAACAATGATCAAAGGAGCTTCAAGGCTATATTTTCAAGGTTTTTGGGTCTGACGGCTCAATTATGTCCTACACTACACGATGATATCATGACCAAGTTGTCAGCATCGGCTGTGGCGGCGGCAAAAAGCTGTAGTGGTGGGACCGATGGCCATACCTGTGGGTTGAATTGGTTCACTGGATCATGGGATGGCAAGTATGGATTGGGCGAACAAATGTGTGCATTAGAAGTCATTCAAAACAATCTGGTTGTAGATGTGCCGGCTCCATTGACCAATAAGACTGGTGGTACTAGTAAAGGTAATCCAAATGCTGGTACCAGTTCGACAACCGATCACTTTAAGCAAAATGTACTCACCATCACGACTAAAGACCGGGCAGGAGCCAGTGTTCTTACATTGGTTGTTGTTGTCGGTATTCTCGGAGCTGGGTTCTGGATGATCAAATAAAGCTGTTATTTATTTTTAGAAATGTTATAAAGATGTATGGGAATATATATTGTATGAAAAAGACAAGTCTGATATATATATTATAGGAGAGAAACGAAGGGGATTCACACACTTTGCAAGGGCTTGAGACAAATGGGTTTTTAGACTTTATTCCTGCGAAAACTCTCTAACCAGAATAACGTTTCGGCCTAAACCACCTATAAATATCACATTTCAGTACCACAACGTAACTCGTTTCTTTCTTTTCCCTCTCGCTTGGCATTAGAACTGTCTATATACAAGTGTTTTGCAACAATAGACAATTCCCGTCCCCTGCATTGCTAAAGCGGCATTCTTTTGGCCTTTCGTTTAAATCCGCTCGCTCGCTCGCTCGCTACCAGCCCGGTCCATTCATTACGCAGCCAAACACGCACCGTTTTTTCGCCAACTAAAAAAAGACTAGCAAAAGTAGCTAGTCGGGTCTTCTTTTTTTTTTTTTTTTTTGTTCCTTCACTATCTTTTCTCCAAATTGTTCAACAAACTGGCTTTTGCAGAATAGATATACCTTCATTCTATATCAACAAACAAAACACACTCTTTTGAATCTTTCTGGAAGGGTAGTTTTCTTATAGTTATCTTGTTCTTGGTCGTCCTTGTACAGCCCTGCTCTTTTCTGCTTGCCAAGTTTTCGTTCATCGCGGTTCGCATTACCAAGATAAAAAACAACAAAAACCAAGACTTTTCGAAACAAACACTACGTCAATCTAACGCATCAAAAAGATGAACAAATTCATAACAGTATTATTAGGTTTATACAGCCTGATATCTGTGTCAGCATTGGATTTGGATATTAACGACATTGATAGCATCCATCTCAACCAAGCATTGGTAGCCGAAGGGCTCATGGATTACTACGGTGGAGATAAACCTGGTGGTACGCCAGGCATGTTCCAGGCTCCATATTATTGGTGGGAAGCAGGTGTAGCATGGGGTACAATGCTGGATTATGTGTTCTATGCAAAGAATGATACATATGCTGATACAGTCAAGAAAGCCATGTTATACCAAACTGGGCCACATTGGGACTACATGCCTACAAATCAGACAACTACCGAGGGTAATGATGATCAAGGGTTCTGGGGTGTTACTGTCATGGCAGCTGCCGAACAAAACTTTTCCAACCCTGGTGATGATGAGCCTCAATGGTTATATCTTGCTCAATCTGTGTTCAATACAATGGCTGCTAGATGGGAAACTGGTAGTTGTAATGGTGGGTTACGATGGCAGATTTACCCATGGAATAGTGGGTATACTTATAAAAATTCTGTCGGTAATGGTTGCTTGTTCCACATTGGTGCCCGATTGGCAAGATATACCGGTAACTCGTCGTATACTAAATGGGCCGAAAAGATTTGGGACTGGGAAGAAGATGTCGAGTTTTTGGATTTGTATTTTTCAAACAATAGTTTGAGTGTATTTGATGGGGCTGATATGAACAAGAATTGTACTGATGTTCGACGATTGGAGTGGACGTATAATTCTGGACTGTTCATGTCTGGTTGTGCTTATTTGTACAATATGACGAATGATACAATGTGGCTTGACCGAGCTAATTTGTTGTGGAATCGAGCAAGAGTATTTTTCAATTCCACTAATAAGATCATGTACGAAGCTGCATGTCAACCATCTAATCGATGTAACAATGATCAACGGTCATTCAAGGGGATTTTCTCTAGATTCCTTGGGTTGACTTGTATGATGGCTCCTACTATGGAAGATGAAATAATGACATATATCAATGCAACTACAGTGGGTGTTGCCCAATCGTGTTCTGGAGGTACCGATGGTCATACATGTGGACAGAATTGGTTTGCTGGAGGCTGGGATGGTGTTTTTGGTCTTGGTGAACAAATTAGTGCGTTGGATTTGTTGAATATATTGTTAATTCATCAACAAAACCCACCATTATCCGCAAAGACTGGTGCTACATCTACAGGTGACGGGTCTGCTGGGTCTAATTCTCAAGGGAATAATGAACAGCAACAACCTAATGCACTTGATATTGAAACCAAGGATAAGGCTGGTGCGGGTGTTATCACTGCCTTGGTGGTATTGTTATTAATTGGCACAGGCGTTTGGTTATTGTTTTAGTAGTTTTGGTATTATTTTATTATTATTGTGATTTGTTATTATCAACGTATACACTGGAAAGAATGGCAAAAAAAAAAAGCCCGTATTTAGAGTTTCGCTTAGATATACGCAGAAGTTAATTTATCACGCGATGTATCCGGAAGGCTCATGCTCCTTAGAGCCGCACAGGGGGGAAAGGAGGTATTAATACATCACAGGCGCGTTTGGAAATACATACGGTAAAAATGCAAAAATGATTTGTTTTTGGGAAAAATTATGTGTATCTACTTTAAGAAAAGCAAAGTGTTTATAATCTGTTATCCTTTAGACAGTGTGCCCCATTAAACAGCATTCGACATGACCTGCAATTGGACACCGATACCACCATCACAGGTAAAATCATTGTCAGCCCAGAAAATCTTGTTATCATCATTTGGACAGACCATAGCGAATTGCATGCCATTCCACTTGAGGTTGTCGTTGGTTGTCCAGTCCTTGGTAGTTTTTTCAGGGTCGGATTCCTTGGTGAACTGCAAATGATGGTCCTTGGTAATAATCAAGTAAGACGACGCATCGTCAGCCTCGGTGATATAGTTTGGACCAACAGCCAAATGACCGGCAAATTCTTTACCAGAGTCCAAACCCAAAAACCCATCGTCGTCCACCTTGACAGCTCGTTGATGGACTTTCGTGTTACCAGAGTGGATCGTGATGAGCCCGAATTGAGCGCTCTTGTTGGAACCTGGTTGTGGCGTACCGGATGGTTGTGTGACGTTGGCAATAACGCTAGGAGAGACACTTGGAACAGCTGAACCAGCAGCAGCAGAGCCAGATGGTTGCTGTGGTTGTGGTGCTGGAACGGGTTGAGAGATATATTGCGGGTTTTGAGCTGCTGCAAGCGTTGCGATGACTGACGTGAGAATGGCGGTAGTGAATTGCATTTTGTTTGTTTCGTTTCGTTTCTTGTTAAATTAACTGTTGGAAAATAAAGAAAAAAAATCAATTCAATTTTAGGAGGAATCGCCTGGATATTTAAAGTTTTTCATAAAACTACCGAGCTAGCTAGGATGAGAGAAGAAACCGCTCATGGGTCTTGGATCTACAGGAGAACATGCCTCATGCAGTAGTTCCTGGGACCTGCACAAAATAAACTTCTTGGCTTTATTTAACAACAAAAAACACTACGTTCGCATACGATGAGTTTACCCCGTCATTTATACCTGCCTCGCGTGTATTGAAGCTTTCTCATCCTGGTCAGAACTTTTGATCGATGAAATTTGTTTCGGTCGCGTGTCAAAATCTTGGTGTTTTTGATCCTAAACCTCCGAAGCTGTCCAAACACCTGCCAAAAGTTTCGCTGGGAACGTTTTACCAAGGCATTGCTCCTTTCTCGCGATGCATCATGACCGAATAAATATGTACTCGAGGTATATGGATCGGCATTCGTGATGAGAATTACGCGCACAATTTCAAAGCTGAAAATAGAAAATGGAGGCTGTGAAAGTAAACAAAAGCTTCGGTAGTGCTCTAAATGCAATACTTAGCCCAAACCCACGGCTGCTGCGGATTAGTTTCAGAACTTTCCGGGGAATTCTTAAAATGGTTCAGTTCTGATTTCTGCCGTTATTGCGGGTTGCGGGTTGCGGTAATACAGACAACATAAAAGATCCATAAAGCTCGATCGCGTTCAGAGGGTGGTGGCGTGTAAAGTATGACGGGTGACTGCGATGCATATGTAACAAGATCGATGCACACAGTTGGATGTGACCTCCTCATTGGATAAACACAATCCCCGATCGATATCGATTTCACGTGTACTGAGAGACTGAGCTTGCCGAGTTGTTGTAATCCTTGCAAGAGTAACCGATATGGACTCTAAATAGCCAAGGCTAGGGTGACTGAAGAAAAGCTATATAAAGCCGGCTTCCCCTCCCAAAATGCACTTTTTCTCTCGCAAAAAGTCCAGTACCGTTCCAATCTTATGACGTGAAGTCTTTCTAGTACACTCCACAACCTTCTCGTATTGTGTATCCGTTGACAATCGACAGTCGGCGATATCCCTCGGTCTGTAGTTCCAATATTGCACCCCTAAAGAAACCAGCATAGTTAGGGCATCGTGCGGCTCGGGATTTTTGAATGGACAGGACGTCAGCTCTAAATCCGCGGATAACCTTCCTCCATCCATCCACGCAAGCCAAATTTAAACTGAGCCTGCTTCGTCCTCCCGCTGTTTTGTTGAACATTAGGTGGGATCGGGATCTCTGTATTTTTAATTATCTCACGTAAGATGCCGAGTCGTGCGCATCTTCTTCTTCTTCTCGGAGCTCTCTCGGTGAATCGATTCAAATATCGGTTAATTTTGCACCATGGACTGGAACCGGTTCCGGCCAACTGCAGTGCTTATCAACGGCGTCACTGAGGGGGAAAGTGATACGGGGAGTTGCATCATCGATTCTCCAAAAAAAAAATTATTCCTTGTGCAAGCCTCCTGCGTAAATTCTTCAGCATAAATCCCGATTGGTTGTTCTAGCAACGTTCTAATAGGGAAACTAGCAATTTGCGTCGGAAACAATGCCCGGCACAACCTGCGTGCGTCTGAAAATTATCCAAAGCCGCAAGTCAACCAAGACGGAATAATATCTCATCTTTGCATGCAATACAATAATTTTGTCAAATTTTTTTTTTTTTCAATAGGAAAATTTCCAATTATACAAAAATACATCATAACCTCGTTAAGGGGAAAAAAAATTTAAAACTCAGTTTTGTTGAAAAAACTTCCTATATATCTCGTTTTTTCCTTTCTTTTTCCAGTTCTTTTTTGTTCTACTTTTCCTCCTCTTTCGCTTCTTGTGACTCCTCCATCAATTCATCAGGAGAAATAGCCACAATGTCCGGTTGATCATGGATGGTGAAATGATTTCGTCCCCAAGCAAACCAATAGATCAAGCAATAAATGACATAAACCCCATACACCACACAAACATAATTCATATTGCTAGCATCTACTGGCATTTCAAATGGCAAAGAAAAGAAGACCGTAGCAAAAGCCGTCCAGCATACAAGGACGATATTGGCAAACATACCAAACTTACCCAACCAAAATGGGCCATGTTGAATCGTACTTCGTCCTCGGAGCAACAAACACACAGTTGGAATGGCATAAGAGCAAAGCAAAAAGATAATACACCCGGTAACCATGGCATTGAATGCAGTTTGAGATGCTAGATATAGACATCCCAAAATGGCGACCCAAACACAAGACATCAAATGAGCATTGAATGGAACACCAAGCCTTGAATCAACCTTGGACCACCATCGAGACCCTGGCAACCCATTGTCTCTAGAGAATGACCAACAAAGTCGAGCTTGCCAAGTATGAGAGGCAATATTACACCCAAATGCAGTCAAGACAATCAAAGTTTCCAAACACAAGGCTCCCGTCACAGACTCTAATGATTGATGGAAAATATCCAAAATTGGTACACCAGTGGTAGATGCAAAGATATCATCCAAATTTCGGATGGAAAAGAACATTGAAATGACATAGGTGAATGAAGTAACAAACCCAATGGCAACAGTACCCATAATAGCAATAGGAATGATCCGTTCTGGATGCTGGACTTCTTCTGCCAAATGTGTAGCACAATCAAGGCAAGAGAAGGACCAATTTGGGTTAATCAACCCAACAATAAATGCAACCCCGCTAGATGACCATCCCGTACCATTATTGAACTCTGTGAACACAAAGCTGGCAGATTGATATTTACCACGAGAGCAGATCAAGACAGTCAAAGTAATCGTCACATATGAAAACAGAGACACATACAAGGCACCATTGCCAATATATGGCAAATACTTGCCATAACAGTTGAACAAAAATGTAACAATGTTGATAAGTTGATAAGCCACGAATACGTGCCAATCTTTCCACTCAAACCCTGGTGTGTTCAAAGCGTACATGCCCACCACTGCACTTGCAATGGCTACCGTGACCGAAGCAGAAGTGAAAATCGCACCTGCCCATGCTAAGGCACCACATAGATAAGCAAAAAACCCGGCGAATTTTCTTGGAGCAAGAATTGTGGTCCAATAGTACTGTCCACCAGAGTTTGGAAATGCCGACGAAAGTTCTGACAAGGTGATTGCGGTACAAGTTGAAATGCAAGCGATAATGATAATCCCATAAACGATCAATAGTGGACCACCAGAGGAGATCCCTGTGATCAATGATGCTGAAATCCCAAACCATGAGTTGGTCAAACCGAATCCTACACCTAATACTGAGAAGATGGAGAAGTTCCGTTTGAGCTCGGGCTTATAGCCCATCTCTTGGAGTTTGAGATTGTCTGAATCCATGTTGAAATGAATGAGAAAAGCTTTGCGTGGAGAGAGAAAGAAAGAAAGAAAGGAAGGAAGAAAGGAAGAAAGGAAGAAAAGGGCCAAGAGATGTGGGAAACGGTCTGGTTAAAAAGGATTAGTTCTGGCACCAAAAAGGAAATCTTTTGTTCTATGGTATAACAATGCCGAGCATCTAAACGTGGGAAAAAAAAAAAAAAAAAAAAAAAAAAATACAAAAGATTGATTGCACAGCAGATTGGTGTCAGATTAGAGCGTAACTCACTGTCGATCGGTTTTTTTTGGTGCGGGCACTAGCTCTGCGGACATATTCCAACGTCTGGGCGGGATGCGGCCGCGAAACCGGTGCGGTGCACATCTGCGACCGAAAATTTTTCTATTACGTGGGTTTGTTTTACTTTTTTTCCAATCTGAGTCAGTAATATAGTGGACGCTGATTCGATAACATTTGTACAGGGACAAAAGGTTGAAAGGACAGCGGTATCTTTCTAACAGGAACTTTTGGTTGTGTTTGGAATAATCAGCCAACCTCGGCTACGCAATCATTCTTTTAAAACAAGGAAAAAAAGCCCGTTTTTTTAAGCTATTTGGGATGCAGATCGATGGACTTTTTTTTCCTCCTTAAATTTCTTAAAATCGTTCTACGCACTAGGCGCGCTAGCGCCAGCGCGGTCCGTAAGCCTCAGCCAGCTGGGCTGTACGTCATATCTGATTAATCTCGGGTATCAATAGAGCGAAGAATACCCGGAGATAGATATTCGCCATTTTTTATACCGGCTGATAACTTTCGTACGTACTTTTTCAGGATGATAATTATAATGACAATTCAGTTCATAAATTATATATAACCGCCCTTTTTTTCGTTCCAAAGTGGAGCTTATCTACTCAACCTTCCAACAAATCTCGCGGGGATCAACTTACTCGGATAGGCAAATCGATACGATGAGAAAAAGACCATTTTGAGTAAAAAAAAAAAAAATTGGTTTTGCGCAAGTTTTGATAAATTATATGCCCGGTATTAAGGGTCCATTTGAATTCTAGGATAATACTAGTACTAATTAAAAAAAGAAATAGCGGCCATCCTCATTACAGACCTTAATATTGTAGACTATAGAAATCTTCAGGGGTGTTTGGAGTTGGAAGATCAGTGGTTCCTTTTCCATCCCAGAAGAAGGTCAAATCTTGTGGAGCACTCTTATCAACACAGCATTCTTTTGGATAATCCTTGGAATGTGCCTTGATATAGTGCGCAAATTCTGGCAATGGACAAGTGAAACCAGGACCAGATTGGCATTCTGGGATTGGAATCACAGCATCATTTACCAACAATCGAACAAACTTTCGTTCAGAAACACAAGAATACTTTTCAAGAGTGACTCGGGCACTCATTGGAACCAAGTTGGATGCGCTCCAAGTATCAGTACTGGACATGCTGTCCAATTGTGGTCGGTTGTCTGGGGTAAAAACACCCAAAGTAGACAAGAAAGCAGCAACTTGCGGGTGATGGGTAAAAGAAAAGAAAAATGGACCAACCTTACCAGCACCCTGTTCCAACAGTTTCAAAGTGGCATTGGCATAGACAGATCCAACAACGTCAGAAAAGTCGTTACCTGGACCGTAAAGCAAATAGTCCATAACATCTCGGTAATGAGCATTGACAGGCCAGTCATTCTGGTGGAAAATGTCACAGAATTCCGAATACCCCTTGGCAGTCAATTCAAATGCACACAGCGAAAACAATGACTTGACATCATCAGCATCAATACCAGTGCCTGGAGATTGCAAGTACAGTCGGTCAACAATTTTACCAGCAAACCGTGGCCAAGCCTGTTCAGTCAAGTATTTGCATTCTTCTCGTTCAGTTCGGAATGCCTTGCAAGACTTGTCTGGCGTCAAACTATTAGCACCGTGTTTTGCATCTTCAGACAAGACAACAAAGTTGGCGTGCTTTAGATGATGAGTGGTATTGTCATGAGGACCACTCAAAAACCCACCAGCAAAGCTCTTGGCAGTTTCATGAACTCGTTTACTAGCAGCAGTGAAAAGATTGATATGGTCGGTAGTAGTGTTGAATAACAAATGACCATATCGTTCCTTGTACTTCAGCCCAAGACTGTGAGCATCAGCGTACCCACAGAATTTGCCTTGATCGGTAAGATCACCGGCATGTTCTGGAGTGGTAAACATGGTATAGTTACTCAAAAACGCCAATGGACCTTTTGGCTCTCCAGACTTGATCTTGCTAATAGTATGTTCAAACTGTGCCAATTCCGTGTGGGTTGGATACCGTGCAGCGTGTCGGCTCAACAAATGAACTTGTTCAACAGAACATCCTGCGACTGTTTCATCGTCAATACCAAACCCTGGGTGTTGAACAAATGGACCTTGAGATCCCATCTTTCGCAACACATTGTTTGGATGAGTAGATGTTTGATCGTAGATTGGGCCAATTCGTAGCCCCTCGACGACGCTGAGAGCCACGGCAATTGTCACTAGCAAGACTGGAGGAAACGACACCATTGTTTGTTTTACTGAAATATAAAAATAAAAAAAAGGATTGAAGTGATCAACTTCGATATATATACAGACTATTATACTAAAGCACCTTGGTACCTTTACAGCTTTTCTTGTTTTTACACCTGCCGGATCTGTGTATAGATTGTGTATTCCCGATTGAGCCTCACGATAATCAAGGTTAAACTTCCGACCACAGCGCTAGGGTTTGTTTTTTAATTTTCAGCCAATGATGGTTCTCTTTTTTTTTTTTTTTTTTTTTTTTTTTTTTTCTTTCAAAGTCTGGTTATACCATGGCAGTCATTCAACAAGTTTGATTAGCTCTCACCCCACTTTGAATTGGAACAAGAATACGTCGTGTATCGGACTAGCCCACACGATTTACCGGATAATCCATTTCCCTTATCCCGGTTAACTCGAGTGAGCTCGCATAAAGCTTAATAACTGAGACGGCTTGTGAGACAACAAGTTGGCGCTGGCTAAGCGCAGGTCATTCAGTGCCGTATCATGCACTCTATTCGATCTCAAAAATTCCTTGCGGCCGGTCCGGAGCGCTTGGCGCCTCGGTACATTAAGCCAGCTGGCACGAACTTTCTGCATATATATATATCGTATAATAAAAGATTGGCCAGTGTAAAGACAGCTAAAATTTCGTGATGATGATGGCGCCGTGTATTGTTAACTTCCAGCCAAGATTGGTCCCCGCTCGCCTCAACAAATTTATGTAACAGGCGAGCTGCGACATGCCCATCGGGCTAGTTGATGAGCGAGGAGGCCATTGCTTGGATTCATTATACATTTAGCAGTTTAATTTTATCGGAAGTTGTTGAGAAAACAAAAAAAAAAAAAAAAATTAAAAACATAAAAAGACGTAGACCAATTTGAACTCGTTGTGAGATCGATATAGGAAACTCCAGAACGGCAGATCCAACCCAACAAAAACGGTCAGATCTTGAACTTTCGCTCGAGGATTACGACAGTGTGTAACGAAGTAGTTATAATGACTCGGTATATTTTGATGAGCTGTGCAACAAAACCCAGTCAGGATTTATGAGCTTGTGTATCCATCCACATGCATGCGAACTTTTGTTTACTTGAACATTAACGTTATTCTTGGAGGTCCGTTGATCTGAAATTCTCAGTTATGACGTCGATCATCTGCAGTCACACGCCGTCGATTCCAGGGGTTCTCTCCTCGGAGTATGTGATTGCAGCCCCGATAACCCGCTGCTGAATGAATAGTACCATGTTAGGAGTGAAAAATATGCCAAAATTAGCCCATACTCAGCGTAGTGGTTACAAACTGCCCTGTTACACACGCTCCCCATCACCCACTAGTGGAGTTCCGAAACACACAAGCATTGCTGTAAGATTCACTTTTGAGGTAGTGTGTTCACTTATATATTTAATCCCAATGGCATTTCAGTATGAATAGTAGGCAAATAGTCTTTAACAAACGATGTTATAAGTGAGAAATTACATATTCTTAATCTATAAGCATTTTATACTTTCTAACGCTGCGCGTTTTACACGCGCCGCACTAAAAGAGGCGGAATTCAAAAAGGCAGTTCACAGTAGCTGTATGAAGCTGTGAATGGACGGGAAAAAGCATAGCCACGAGTTACAGAGAGTTATGGTGTTCAAGGTGTGGAAGTTGTCACCAGATGGGCCCCACGACCTCGATTCGATCAACAGCCCTTAAGTGCGACCATATTTGAACTCGCAATAGCAGTGGCGCGATAGCATAATTCTTATGGTCGACATGAGGACAAACAATAACCGCAAATAACCATTTATGAGTAAAAAATAATAATCTGGGGAGCTGAAGTTTACCACAAGTGTTGCGGTCTAACTAACAAACCCACCCAAGCGGAGCCGCATGAAACGTCTTAGATCTATTAAACCGCAGTTATGCTACAATAAATAAAGGCAATATATACACCAGTTAATCCTTGAAAAAGAGCTGCAAATAATACTCTTTCGTGTCTGGATCAAAATGTGTCCAAAACCTGCCCTTTGCATCATCTGTTTCCTTTGCCTCGACTTTGAATGCAATAGTCTCATACGGCTCTGCGGCAACTAATAAATACTGAAAAGCTGGATCCGGCTGCTCAACCTTCTGCTCATAAGCACTCATGAACCGATACTTTGGTGTGACTCCTGTACCGATCTCTGGGTACTTGACCTGAAATAACAACCCCACTTGCGTCGTCGTTGGGTCTCGGACTTTCGTGATCTTGTAACCTGGTCGACCTATTTTCACCGTCTTTTTAACAGCAACATTCGAAGCACCCAATCCAGAAACCACCGGTCCAACTGTAGGAGTTTGTTTTCGAGACTTGGCGTCTCGTCTCGCCAAGTTCAACTGATGCCGCTTTCCTTGAGTATGTGCCAAATACGAACTTTCGCCAGCATGCGTCGTTGCACAAAGCCGACATTCAAACACACCAGTTATAGTCTTGTGGATATACGGATCCTTGTCAATATTAATTGTCTCCAATGCTAGTTGTTTCAGTCGCTGCTGCCTCTGTCGCTCCACTTCACTCTTTGTGGCCATACCACCGCCTATTCTCAGTTAGCACAATACTAGCAGATTAAAAGGGATATACATACCACCGAACTTTGACCCAGCTCTATTTTGATAATCCATCTTTTAAAAACGTCGTTATCGAACTTTGTGGTTGTCGATTTTCAAGGTGAAAAAATAATAATAGTGGCGCCGATTTCCTACTCCCAATGACTCTCGCCGGCAGCGCACGCATAATTTCCCCTATTGGCGTAAATACGACTACACCCAGTAACAAAAATCCAAAATCCTCATACAATAAGCACTGGATCTCCTTTTATTATATTTAAAAACAGACAAAATAGACAGGTACCAATACAGACCGCCTATTTCATCTCAGGTTCAAGTGTTGATTTCCGGTTGTTGCATACTCTATCAATCCTCAAAAGCTTGCGGGATATATACGCGTCATATCCCAGCTGGGCCGGCAGTTAATTATCGACTGGTATATATATATATATATTTTTTCCAAAAGGGGTATACGTTTGGATGACATAAAAGAGACATACACAGGACAACTTTTTTTTGTGAACTAACAACTTCAGTATGTCAGCTCGGAAAAAGAAGACTCGAAAACAAATCTCCGGAGTGACCAGCAATTTGCTCGACAAGCCACGAGAAGAATGCAGCTATACCGACATATACCCACAACTCGACGCGTCCAAGCCACTTCCAGTTTATTTTCAAGCACCATCAAAGGCTAATGGAATATCTAATGGAACACCAAATAACAAGAACAACAAGAAAAAATCATCGGTCTCGACAAAGAAGCGATCGTTCCGGAAAATCGAACCATTCGCTCAACAAGAGTCGTTTGTTGACAGAGTAATGTCGTCAGTCGGTTATCTCGAAAGTGATGAGTTTGAAATGCCGGCTGCATATATCCGAACCCCTGATCAGCCAAGAATTGACGGGGATGAATTGGAATTGTCACGGACAAGCAAAAAGCGACGGAATATACAGTCGGATTATGATATGGATGAACAAGATGAGCAATTCTTGAATGCATTGAATAAAAGCAGGGTGGATGGCGAACAAAGTCAAGCAATTTCAAAAGAAGTGTTTGAAATTACAATGTCGTTATTGGAATTGGAGTGGTATTTATTAGAGCGCCGCATGCCGCCAAAAAAGAAGGCGACGGTTACGGACGAGATTTCGGAAGTGGATGAACAACGGTGTACGATATGTGATGAATCTGAATGTGATAACAGCAATGCAATTGTCTTTTGTGATAGCTGTGATATCGCTGTACACCAGGAATGCTATGGGGTCCCATTTATTCCAGAAGGTCAGTGGTTATGTGCACAATGCCAAATTTCTCGACAACGGAAAGCAGCTTGTGTGTTTTGTCCAAACAAAATCGGGGCATTGAAACCAACAGATGCCCAGCATTGGGCGCATGTGGTTTGTGCAATGTGGATCCCTGAAGCAATTATCAAAAATACTATTTATATGGAGCCAGTGAGTGGCTTGAATCGCATACCCAAGGGCCGTTGGAAGCTTACATGTTATATTTGCAAGTATAACATGGGTGCTTGTATCCAATGCTGCAACAAAAATTGCTTTACGGCATACCACCCAACATGTGCTCGAAAAGCTCGACTATATATGAAGATGAAGGCCGGTCCATTGGGGGCTTTGCAAGATCCGAATACCATGGTGTCATACTGCGACAAGCATACTCCGGCAGATTATGCATCAACCATGGATGTTGCAAGTTCTTTAAAAACGGCACAGGACTATTATATCCAAAACAAAGCAGACCACGATTTTAATAATCACGATGACTTGCTGTCGTCGACAGGAATGGTCAAGGCGACGAAATTTGTCCGCAAACGATCCAAGGGTGCAAAAGTATGGCGAACTGCGCAAGGAACGCCAGTCATTCCACATGTTGTTGTGTCCAAGGTTACTGACCAAATGATGAGATTTCATATCATGAGATGTCGCGATTATGTTAACGAAGTCAGCCGATATTGGGCGTTGAAGCGACAAAATAAACGCGGAGCGGCAATGTCGAAACGGCTCCAAATGGCATTAGACGCTTCACAAAACAATCCAGATGAACAGAACCTGACTACAGAGCAGTATGAGGGGATTTTCAGAGTGTTGAGTCAACTGGAAACAATCACCAGCCGGGTTCAGCAGCGTGAGCAGCTCAAGCTCGAGAAAACAGAGGTTCAAGACAGAATTGTTGAGTTGACGAATTTCCCCGTGAATACAGTTATCGAACCGATTTATAAGAAAGTGATAGCGTTAGAAGCCAAAGGCAACAACACTTATTTAACGCCAGTCACTGCAGACGATTTGCAGGCGGTAGATGAAACTGCACTATCATTTGCTCAGATACAGCAAAAAGTATCCGAGTATAGTTATTGCAATGCGGAACAGTTTATAAGCGACGTTGAACGGTTGTGCATTGCGTGTTCAAAATGGCATCCTGCAGGCTCAGATGGTGGGAAAGGTGCAACTCGTATCCTCAAATCCGTCGCTCCAATGCTCAACCCAGTAAGAGAAAGGCAAAAGGCGTTGGTTCTTGGCAAATCCCAGGAGACAAAATTCGGCCTTAACGCGGACGGGTATGATGTTCAGTTAAGAAAACGATCTCCACCTCCATCAAGATCAAGATCAAGTGCGGCGGGCTCTACGACAGACTCTGAACCATCACGTCGAAAGCTACGTAAGCGTTAAAAAAAAAATACATCGTTTGATTATATTTTTTCGAATATCTATATATATATATATATGTCTGCTAGAGTTCATTTTATTTATCCACCACTATACTTCCTTTTTAAATGATCTAATGTATGTACTATGCATGAAAATTTACTTTATTCTGCTCAATCGTTCATTTTCATCGTCAACCATTTCATATGCTGGCTTATACATCGAATTGCCTTCAGCATCCGTTTCCTTAAGGATCAAAGTCGGGTTCTTCCGGGTATTGTTTGTTCCACCTAAAGATGTATATCCTTGATCATACAATGAGCAGTATGGAATCTTTTGGTACAGCAAAAACTAGAAAATCGTTAGCACTCGTCATAAAACAATAGGAGAAGTTCACTTACATCCCAGACTTCCGCAAAATGCCATTCTAATACCGGATGTACTCTGATAAAATCCGGCCAGCCATGGTCTGTCCGTTCGTAATATGTCAACGATTCTCCATATGGATCAGCGCGACGAATCCCCACCAAAATCACCTTTACATTTGAGTGATCATTGAGGTATGTTTCGAATGCGTCTTTAAGCGGCGGTGGTAACCGCACCACATTCAGAGCATACCGGCTTTTACATTGGTCAACGAACCGGTCAACCTCGGTAAATGCGTTGTCGAAATGAACATATACCGAGGGTACCGCTGTCCACCGACTGAGATGGTCCGGATAGCGATGTAGAACTGCCAGAAAAAGTATCAACATTACCAGACAATCTTTTCCTCCGTTGAACGATATGGCGATTTCGTCAATACTGATCCAAGAGTTAGTACCGGTCCTAGTCTAAGCTTGCTCCAATCTCAATATCTGAAACATACCTGTGTTTTTTGAAAGCATCTTCTACAATAGAAAGACTTAGTTCAACCTGCTTTTTCGAATTTTCACGAGTCTCGTCTCCGCTAGAGTTTAGGAATTGAGTGATCATGTCGGCGCACCGTTTGCATGCTTGCTGAAGCTGTGACCCCGGGTTTGTCATGGTGTCAAACGTTTTCCAGGTTGTTGTAGTAGTAGTAATGAATGATAATAATAAAAAACTCCACAGGTCGAGAGGTGTCGTTAGTGCTTTGAAGTCTAGCAAAGTTGCGGCTAAGATTGGAAAATGCTGACGGGGTGAATGGAAAGGCGAAATTTGATTGCCGCGCACAAAATAAAACGTAGCGGAGAAAAGGATCTCTGAATGAACTGTCATTCATAAATAATAATAAAAAAGAATTAAAAAAAAAAAAAGGCTTGGCCATATAGTCTATTTACAAAGATTAAAAAATATATTAATTTCTACGTTGGCTTGCCAACGCAAGCTCGAAGTTTGATTGACTGAGGTCCTGTAAAAGGTTCATTCTGAACTTGTTGAGCCTGTTCATGCGCTGTGAATCTTCTTTATTCCATTGTGAACCTTGATATTCCCGCTTGACGAAATCCGCATTAACAACCCCCAATGCTGCCACCGTTTCCTCATTACCAGTGATTGCATTAACATTCATTTCTGATACCAGAGTTTCAATTGCATAAAAGTCTCGGAAATATTTCCACTTGAGCCGAGTCATCTTGTTGTAAACCTCGACTGTACACGCCGCCGCATAAAACCCAAGGCTGGCCCGTTTTGATAGTTCGAATGCAGAATTGGCAGCTAATGGCGACTCAAATGAGTTTATAAGAGTATGAAGAACATGATCTAAATAGATGCCGACAGTTTGATTGGTTACGGGTGCAGATTTAGGATCTGCTGTCGTATTGGGGTCCAGCTCCTGCTTTTGCTTCCCGAGCTGTGCCGCCCTACCAATAATGCATTCCTGGTAGTAATTCAAAACTTGTTGGTCTGTTTCTAATGCCGTGATATGATCGATTACTGGTTGGATCTGTCGTCTTACTTCACGGTTATGCTTCATTTCAGCTGCTGCGTTGTCACGAAGCAGCGATGCAGACAGTGGTACTTTTGTGACATCTTCAGCCATTAGCTCCATATCGCTACCTTCTCCGCGTGAAGATGGTTGGAATAACGTTTGAGTTGGATTTTTGGTATTGGTAGTCTTCTTTTCAAACATTGCATCCACCATCGAGTCGAAAATCATTCGTTCTTTATAAGTAGCACCTGTTCTTCCTTCATTCATAGTTCGATGTACATGGAATGGATGCATATCAGACCTTCTAACTGATGTATCCTTACTGTATCTGTCAGGATGTCTGGTGGCATGTACCAAATGGTCCTTTTTCCGTTCTTTCTTTTCGCTAAGTTTAACCGAAGAATCTAACAACTGATCCAAGTCAAAAGCTTCATTAGGATTTGTACTGTAGCATCGCAACAAACATTTCCCGCTAATAAGCGTCCTTGATCTGAACGGGATCAT